>SOZL01001223.1:0-27874 GCA_009733165.1 Naja naja
AGACCTGGTTCTTCTTCCAGACATTGGGATAAGGTAAGGTTAGTGAAGGCTGAGAATGTGGTGGCTTGCATCAGTGAAGGAAGCTATGGCAACAAATGGTATTTCCTTTTTAGTGCTTGTTGTTATAGCTGTATATATTAAAAGGTTTTTCTGGGCTGTAAGCTGTCCAAAGTTTGCTTTTAAGATGGTTAGACAGAAATGTTTATTTATTTATTTATTTATTTATTTATTTATTTATTTATTTATTTATTTTATTGACTTATATGTCACTTCCCATCTCTGAAGACTCGGGCTGCTCACAGTTAAAACATACAAATACAATAAATAATTAAAAAGAAATTAAATCACTATAAGGTCCAATAAACCGAATTAAAAATTAAACTGTCCCATGCCCTGGTAAGGTAATCACAGCCCGACTTGGTCAAATAGCCAGGTCTTCAAATCGCTGCGGAAGGTGTGGAGGTCAGCCAGACGGAGGTCCAGAGGCAGTTGATTCCATAAGTCGGGGCCGCCACAGAGTAGGCTCGCTGCCGGGGACCGCCAGCCGACATTGGCTTGCCGACGGGACCCTGAGGAGCCCTGCCTGTGTGCCCGACAGGGCGTGTTGGTCCCCGACATATCGGTAGGAGGCGCCCCCTTAAATATTGTGGACCCATGTCGCGTAGGACTTTGAATGTTAAAGCCAAAACCTTGAACCTCACCCGAGCACAACCGCAACCAATGCAAGCCGTGCAGGAGGGGGTAATATGGGAGAATCGGGTAACTCCCATCACAACCCGCGCGGCAGCATTCTGCACCAGCTGTAACCTCGGATGGTGTGCAAGGGCAGTCCTAAATAGAGACTGCTGCAGTAGTCGAAGTCGCGAGGTAACAAGGGCATGAGTGACTGCACGCAGGGCATCTCGGTCCAGAAACGGGCTAAGCTGGTAACCAGCCGACCTGGGCAAAGGCCCCTGGCGACGGCCCCACCTGCTCCTCCAACTGGAGCCGCACGTCCAGGAGGACCCCCAGGTTCCATGCCCTATCCACAGGGGCAACACCACTCCCCTATGGTCAACGATGGACACTCTGACTGGACTGACCGAGATGCCGGTATGTACAGCCACTCAGTCTTGGCCGGGTTGAGCCAAGCATGTTTCCGCCCATCCAGATCCGCACGCATCCAGACAGCGAGTCATCACGGAGAGGGCATCACTGATTTGGTTTGGGGTGGAGATGTATAACTGGGTATCATCAGCATACTGGTGATACTCACCCCAAAACCACGAATGATCTCACCCAGCTGTTTCATGTAGATATTAAATAGGGGGGAGAGGACTGACCCTGAGGGACCCCACAAGTGAGCGCCTCGGCCGACCTCTGTCCCCCTGTCAACACCGACATGGACCGCCCAGAGAGGTAGGAGGAGAGCCACCAGAACAGTGCCCCCACTCCCAGCCCCCAGGCATCGCAAAGAAGGATACCATGGTCGATGGTATCGAAAGCGCTGAGAGGTCTAATAGGACCAGGACAGAGGAAAACCCCTGTCCCGGCCCTCCAGAGATCATCCATCAGTGCCACCAATGCCGCCTCCATGCTGAAACCAGGCCGAAGCCCGATTGGTATGGATCTAGGTAGTCTGCTTCATCCAGGAAAAGTGGAAACTGCTGAGCCACCACATCTCAACAACCTTCGCCAAAAACGAAGGTTGGAGACTGGACGGAAGTTGTCTAACACGGTCGAGTCCAGGGCAGGCTTCTTCAGGAGGGGCCTCACCACCTCTTTCAAGGCGGAGGGAAAGACACCCTCCTTAATGAAGCATTGACCACTGCCCGAGCCACCTGCAGGTGACCTCCTGGCGGCATAAGCCAGCCAGGAAGGGCACGGGTCCAACAAACATGTGGTGGAACTCAGACGCCGCATAATCCTGTCCACTTCATCCTCGGAAACAGGGTCAACTCAGCCCAGATCACATCAGCCAGACTACTTGCACCACAATCCTCAGACCACTGCAAGGTGGAGCACAACCCCCAATCCCGCGATCTTATCCGACAGATATTGACCAAATTCCTCAGCCCTTCTCGAGAGGGTCCACCTCCTCGGATGTAAGAGGGAGCGGGTGGCCCTAAACAGCGGCTTGGCAGTTATCTGCAGACGCTATGAGGGGAGAGATAAGACCTTCTGCCACCCCATAGCTACCAGGTAAGTCCTTATATGGGCTCTTAACTGGCCTCGACTTGGGAGCGGGTGGCCTCCACCTGCTCTCTAAACCTCCGACATGCTTCATCTCCCGGAGCTCCTCAGTATACCAAGGAGCTACCCGATCCACGGCGCAGAGGGACGCATGGGGACAACCCTGTCGAGGGCAGCCTCAGCAGCCTGCTGCCAAGCAGCCGCCAGGTCCTCGGCAGAGCTGTGGGCAAGGGAAGAGGGAAAACCCCAGTTCCACCTGGAACCTCTCAGGGTCCATCAGGCATCCGTCTGGGGCGGAACCATCTAAGTGGCTCCTCATCCCAGCAGTGGGGGGCAGCCTGTTGGAAGACCAGTCGCAGGAGATAGTGATCAGACCATGGGACGGGCAGTGTTGTACAACTCGCCTGCCCTATATCACTACTACGCCACTGTTCTGAGACAAAAACCAGGTCGAGAGTGTTTCCCCCCTTGTGAGTCGGGCCTTGAATTAACTGGGTCAGGCCCATGGTCCCCATGGAGTCCATGAATTCCTGGAAACCCGCCCACCCCCACAAGGGAAGGCAGATTGACCATAAGCCCGGGAGATCCACCGCCACCCCGAGAGAACGCCGAAACCCAGGCAGGGTTGCTGCCACACAGCTGGGGGAAAGGTATGTCAGCAGCAAACCCATCCAACCACCAGGCCCCCACCTCAGGAGGAGGGTCTCACTTCGCCTATCTCAGGAACAGCGACCTCCCTTGGAATCAGGGTCTCCGAATAACCACAGCCACTCCACCACCTTCCCCTGAGCCCATGTCTGGTGCAAAATCCGGAAACCTGGGGGGCATAAATCAACCAGAGGGACTCCTCCCTCTGGACCCAACCAGGTCTCGTGATGCAAGCCAGGTCCCAGCCTCCTCCTCAATCACCTCGGAGGAGGGAAGACTTATTAGCCACAGACCTGGCATTAAAATACACCAGCTTGAACCCAGGGGTCCCCATTCCCCTGCCCCCAGGGAGGAGGTCATAGGGTTGGAGCACGGCACCGCTGAAGATAGTGAGGCACTCCCAACACATGATCTGGCCCTATGCCTCGTTGTCTCCCACCGATCCCAACCACCCTAGGGATGTGGTCCCTGCCTGCACTCTGGGCCCCCACCGCCCAACCCCCCCCCCTCCATGAGCGGGCTGCAATCCACCCCCGACATCATTTCCACCCCTCCTCCCTAGCCTACTTAAAAATTTATTTAAAAATTTAATTAAAGGGGCCCTAGTGACCCTCTTTTTGCCTTCTTAGAGCCCCAACCGAACTCCCCGCCATGCCATCTCTCGGGTTCCATAACCCATCCTCGAGGTAGGCCAGTGATAGTGTAGCAGGCCATGTCCTGGAGGGAGGGAGCCTCTTAAGGCCTGAAGCTCTGCTGCTGTAAAAGTTCGAATATTACAGATCCAGGGATGTCAAGGAACCGGCACAAGGGTCTGTAGGTGGAAACAATAAAGTCCAGAATATAGGAACTTGGTAAAGTCCTAGGTACTGCCCGTCGGGGGGGTCCAGGAACCAGGCTGCCCTCTCACAACAGACCTGTGGTCGATGTTTAAGACCCTTCTCCGGATCAAGTCCCACACTCTCACCACGGGTATCCCCTATGGGCACCAATTGGACAGTTGGTAAACAGATGTTAAATGGCTATCTAGAGAGAAAGTGAGTCCCCACTGCTGTTCTCTCACCATGGCTAGGGAAACAACAAAATCTGGTAGCCGTAAACCAAGTTCAAGGGTGTACAGTCGGCACTGGGAATCCGGGCCCAGGTGACTAGGGTGTCCAAGCTCACCCCTCCGTGGCCTATGGCACGGTATAAATGGTTCAGTCCCAGTAATTAGAGTACCTTGTAATTGGCGAAGATGGAGCAGATGGTGTAAGTGGAAGCAGTAACATAGGTGAGGCCAAATGACCAAACACAATGGTCGATGGAAAAGTCCAGAGTCATATTAATCTGTATGCAGAGTCATATTTTTTTTTAAATTACATTTATATGCCGCCCTTCTCCGAAGACTCAGGCTTACAATTCTGGGATACAACCCAATGTGCTCAGCAATAGCCTTCCTTCCATTGTATATGCCTGCTTATTACTAAGCGGCATTTTTACAAGGTCAGCTAATTGCCCCAACAATCTTGGGTTCTCAATTTACCTACCCTGAGAGGATGGAAGGCTGAGTCTACCTTGAGCCTGGTGGGATTCGAGCCTACAATAATTGTAGGCAGCTGGATCTTAAGAGCAGGCATTTAACAGCCTGAGCTACCAAACCATTTAACTATGGCTTACCTGTTTCTCAGTATCAGCCATTATTTGTTTTGTATAGTATAACAGAATAAGCATAAATGCATAAAATTCACAAAAGCATAAAATCATGAATTTTGAGAAGTTTGAACTGATGCAGTTCTTGCATGGATCCAGGGAACTTTCTGAGGGGATATTCCATCACAATATGAAGTAAAGTTTGTGGGATGTTCCCACATTCACAGTTAGTATTATCAACCTCCCATTTGTTCTTTTCAATATTGGTACATGCCATGTTGGTCCGTATCATCTGACATCCATAGAAGATCTTTCTTGAAAGATGAAAAGGTGAAAAGAGATATAAAAGAAATACTATTTTCTGTTTTCTTAGATATTGAAAAATGCACCAAGTGCCCAGATGATCAATATCCAAACGAGAGCAGAGTCCAATGTATCCCCAAAGAGTAACCTTCCTCTCCTATGAAGAACATCTGGGCATTGTCCTGGTGTCAAATGCCCTACTCTTGTTCCTATCCACAGGATTCATTTTAATCATATTCATTAAATATCTAGAAACTCCCATTGTCAAAGCCAACAACCGGGACCTCTCTTACATCCTCCTGGTCTCCCTCTTGCTTTGCTTCTTGTCCTCCTTTTTCTTCATTGGAAAGCCAAGGAAGGCCACCTGTCTTCTCCGACAAACTGTGCTCAGTATTGTCTTCTCAATAGCTGTGTCATCTGTGTTGGCCAAAACGATCACAGTGGTGCTGGCATTCTTAGCCTCAAAACCAGGAAACAAAGTGAGAAGATGGTTGGGGAAGAGTTTATTCCCTGACTCTGACCTGCACTCCCAGCCTGGAGAGATTATCTTGCAATGCAATGAAGGCTCTGTCACCATGTTTTATGTTGGCCTTGGCTATATGTGTTTCCTAGCTGCCATTTGCTTCACTGTAGCTTTCCTGGCCAGGAATCTGCCTGGGGCCTTCAATGAAGCCAAACTGATCACCTTCAGCATGCTGGTCTTCTGCAGTGTGTGGGTCTCCTTCCTGCCCACCTACCTGAGCACCAAAGGTGATTGTTCAAGTCTTCTCCATCTTGGCTTCCAGTGCTGGACTGTTGGGTTGCATCTTCTTCACCAAATGTCACATTATAATCCTGAGGCCAGATCTAAACACTAAGGAACATCTGATGATAAAAATAGTGAAATGACTGTGATATCCGCACCTTCCGCCGCGATTTGAAGATCTGGCTATTTGAACAAACCGGGCTGTGACTACCTCACGGGGTATGGAATATTTTTAAATTATTTTAATCTGGTCTTATTGGACTTCATAGTTGTTTAATTCTTTTTAATTATTTATTGTATTTGTATGTTTTAGTTGTGAGAGCCCGAGTCTTCAGAGATGGGGGCATATAAGTCAATAAAATAAATAAAATAAATAAATATTGTTTCTTAGGCTTGTAGCATTTAGCTTCTTTCATTGCAGTTATTGGGCTTTTGTATTCTTCCTTTGCATTATTGTGAAAATTAAGACCATTTAAAACTGAAGGAAATAAACATATGAAGAATGTAAGACTAACAAAATTAAATTCCAACATAATCATCAAACAGTAAAATAAACAATTAATAATTAAAATGATCATGCAGCCAGAGATGAACAAGCTAAGAAATAAGATAGTTATATTAAGTAAAGACAGCTGAATAGAAGAAGACTCCCCATAGAGAGAGGGAAGGAGTCTTTTGCCTGAAGTGTCTTGAATATGAAACTAAATCTGTGTGACCATGATCACTTTCTCTGACTTTCTCTTGAAAGCAGGTGTGAGTGGTGGAGCTGGGGATCAAGATAATGCAGATGACTCTACTTCCGACACTCTGGATGTCTACATCAGTTATTTCTGGAGGTGTTAGGTGAATTACGGATCTTATGGGACCTCAGAATTCCATGACTCTCTGTTGAGTCACAACTATCCTAACATCCTTTCTGAACATGTCCAAGAAGTAGTGACCCTGCTTCAAAAGAGCACCTGGAAAGATCCAGAGAAGGAAATGGAAAATGGCTATGAATCTGATTGGTCTCTTATCCAAATAAGCCATGGGATCCTCTCGTCCCCAAATCAGAAGCTTTCAGCATTCTGCTATGTGAATGGGAAAATAATCCTATTTTCTAAAGATAGAAAATGGCAGGAAGGCATCTCTGAGGCTTCACTGTCTAGATTTAACTAGGGAGCTGCAGGAAGAGTCTGCCTTCTCTGGAAGCTACCCAGAGACCAACTGTCTTTGCCACACCCAATCCATGGGAATTATTGCAGATTTCAGGCAACAGAGCTTGTTTCAGTTGAATACAGGGCCCTGGTTACTAGCAAAGTCTGTATATATATCCTACATATCCCTCCCTCTATCTATCTATCTATCTATCTATCTATCTATCTATCTATCTATCATCTATCTATCTATCTATCTATCTATCTATCTATCTATCCATCTATCCATCCATCCATCCATCATTTGTCTGTCTCTGTGTGAGTGTGATTGCTGCAGCCAATCAAACAGGTGAGAAGAGGCAATGATTGCCTGTGAACTCAGCCACCAATCAGCTGCATGGAGAAGAGGTTGAATAAAGAAAGACGGGGGTGGTGGTGGTAATCAAATAAGGAAAAAAATTAAAAGTTTTTGGATGATGAGAAAGAGACAAAACTCCCAGAAATGCAGAAGGAGGGCAGGCTTAAGACTTGGAAGGTCTCCCACACATAAAAATGGCTGCTGTGAAGAGATTCTCCACAAATATGGAGCCTTTGGGGCAAGTGGGAGCAATGGCTGCCAAGGAGAATCTGGCTGGAGGGTCTGGAGGGACCATGAGGGACCCTCAGGATGCATCTTCCTCAGAGTCCTAGAGAGTCACCTGTTTATAATCCCCATTCACTATGAATGGTAAAAGTGTTCACCTCAAATTTGGCTGATAGATTAAAAACATTTTCCAAGAGTTGACTCAGAAAGTTCAATGTGGCTTTTTACTTAAAAGACAAAAGACGATGCGAGAACTATATTTGGATGTCACAGTATTTTTACAACAACATAACAAAAAACAAGCCACGTAGTTCTTAGTTGCAGAGAAAGCCTTTGATAATTTGCATTGGCCTTTTTTGCTTAAAGTTCTGGAAGACGTGAGCCTTGCTGAGAATTTTATTCAAGGAATTTACTGTCAGAAGGCTCCAATTATGATTAACGGTGATCTAACTAAACTTGTGATACCCTGAAGGGGACAAGTCAAGGCTGTCTTTTGTCCCCTTTGTTGTTTATTTTGGCTCTTGAGTTGACTTGTCATGGCCCAGGAAAAAGGAGAGCAGAAGGGAGGCTCTATAAGGTTAGTTGCCTAGCAAGAGAGTCAAGATTCTGATCAGTGACAGTTGGCTGCAGCAACATTCCAAAGAGTGACAGTTGATAGAAGAGACTTAGTTCCCTGTCTTCTCTTTGCTGGAAATAACATTCAGCCCAAGTGTATGATCCCTGTGTATGAATTTCACTCTTGACTCTTAGGCCATTGGGACGGCTAAGGAGTGTGTGACCCTGCTATTGAGCCTTGGAGCTGTTTCGCACATCCCTCTTTGGAAAACACCCATTGCAGAATGAAGTTGCCCTGAATGACTAATTTCAGGAAAGGTTGGCAGATGAGATTCTTCACAAGTTAACCCAAAGCAAATGTTTAAGCAGAGTGCAAGAATTATCTCAGCTGTGCTTGTATATAGATGGGTGTAATGACCCGGGGCGTGGCACAAAAAGCAACAAAGTCACAAAACTAGGTAAAGTCCCTTTAATACCTCCAACTTGCCCCCCAATGTCCAGTTATCATTGGCTGGAGAAAAAACTCCCAAGAACAGTTTTTAAAGGGAAGAAATATAATCTGAACCCAAAGTACATATAAATTATAAATAAAAATCAACACAAACCACGCTGCAGCAATTAAGAGACAGCGCAGGATACGAAATTGAAGACTTGAAAAGATAATGAAACACAGTTGGGAGGATGGCAGAACTCAGATAAGACTTGACAAACCAAAGTAATTCATGCTTTGTTTCCAGCAAGGAGCTGTGCCCAAACACTCTCTTTATCCTGTTTTCCCAGCTGCAGCTAATTAAGGGAATCAGGGCCTTTTTCTCCCCCATAACCCACATTGTTCCCTTATCCATTCCTCCCTGCGTGCCATAGGATGAAGAGTGGGTGGGCCTGGGTCTTCCTCTGAATGCCCAGCCATACTTTGCCCTTCTCCACTTTCCTCCACAGCCACCAGAGCCACACTCCCACTCCCTGTCAGCTGTTTCACCTCTCTCTCGGAATCAGATTCCAACAGGGGCATGACAGATGGGTACCTAAAGACAAATGGCCAGAGCACACAATAAATACAAACTCAAGGTAAACCACACCAAACTTGATCGCAGGAAATACGACTTCAGCAACAGAGTGATCAATGACTGGAATACTCTACCTGACTCTATGGTTTCTTCCCAAAACCCCAAAAACATTAACCTTAGACTGTCTACTGTTGACCTCACCCCATTCCTAAGAGGCCTGTAAGGGGCATGCATAAGCGCACCAACATGCCTACCATCCCTGTCCTAATGCTCCCTTTTATTCTTATCCATTTCATATATTGATAATCATGTTTACACTTATATCTGTTATCTAATACATGCTCGACAAACAAAACAAAATAATTAAAATAAATAAAATAAAATAAATAAAATAAATAAAACAAATAAAATAAATAAAATAAAATAGAGCCCATAACAAATCTGTTGTTATGACTGCCACACCTCACTCATGTTTAGTGTGAGAAAAACTCCATTATGGAAATCATGTGGATTTTGGGTGCATAGCCTCATCTGAAAGTTGCTAAGAAGTCAAAAAGATGGAGGCGGGATCTTTGCCTGTGCTGTGGTAGCCAGGGACATATGGAGGCCAAATACCTTGCAAGGCAAGCCAAATACCTTGTCCCATTTCCTCAAAACACCTAGTGGTTTCAGTGCAATTGCTAGTGAGGAAACTGAGTCTGGGTTCTGCTGCTCATTGGCCACACTTAGCAGGGATGGAAAACATAGGAATTGTAATTTGATTCAGTGCTGTCTAGGGCAAGGTGAGATATAGTACATTGTAAGCATCTAAGTGCCTTGGAGATGTTGTCCCAATAATTAAGATGAGAAGGAGAAGGAGAAGTTGGGGATAAGCAAAGAGAAACAAGTGTCAGCCTTGGAAGCCATATTTTACTTGGAAGCTGAGGCTGCCACATTTAGTGCCTGGGAATTTGGGAGAGGGGATTAGTAGAAAGGTGGAAGATTAGACTCAACAACATTCTTCTCAGAAAGTCAAGGACATGTCACCCTGCACCTGGAGAGGAGCATCTGGAGGGATGTCTCCAGTTGGGATGATGTTTTGATTGGGCCATGTGATGGACTGGTGGGTGTAGAGGATGGATCTTTGAATTTCTTTTGGGAAGGGAAACAGTGGTGGGATTCAATTTTTTTACCACCGGTTCTGTGAGCGTGATTTGGTGGGTGTGGCAGGGGAAGGATGCTGTAAAATCTCCTGTCAGAGGTGGTATTTGCCGGTTCTCCAAACTACTCAACCTTTCTGCTACTGGTTCTCCAGAACTGGTCAGAACCTGCTGAATACCACCTCTGAAGGGAAACCTGGAACTCTCAGAATTGGGTTTTCCCAGATGTGCCAATATGACAACTCAAATAAAATGGAACTTTGAAGAAATGCTTGTCTCAGAGTTAATTAGTTTGGAGTTTGTTAGTTGGAATGTTGACAGCAATTTTATGGATTTAAGAAAAGTTGTCAAGCTCTCTCCAACCCCACAAACATAAACACACACATACACACTAAATATATTGTAACTTATGAATGTTGATTCACCAACTGAATCTCTCTGTGGCTCAGGAATCTTGGAGGGGGTGAGATGATGGAGACATAAGGAAAAATGGCCTGGGTTGCTCCTTGGTTTCATTCCTAAACTAATTCAAGTAAAACAGACTTCCCCAAATTATGTCATAGGCTTTTTCTGGAAAGCTATGCAGAGTTAGAAATTTGAAAACGCGAAGGGACATTTTATTATGCTTAGTGAACATGCAACAAGGCTTTCAAAATTAGTTCCACACTCCTACATTGATAGAGAGGATTTTAAAGATAAGTATTGTTTCTTTTTTGGATTCATGGATATACAGATAGAAAAATGTCATAGAAGATTATTTCAATTTCTGATTAATGTGGCAAGATTACAAAAATGGGAAAATTCAGCACTACCCAACATTATTATTATTGTTGTTGTTCTTGTTGTTGTTATTATTATTATTATTTATTAGATTTGTATGCCACCCTCTCTCCCTAAGGACTCAGGGCGGCTCACAGAATAAAAAATACAATACAATAAGTTAACTAAAAAATAATTGAACAGTACAAGCCTAATATTAAACATTAAAACTATTAAAACCATTAAAAATTTTAAAAGAACCCCCCCCCTTGGTTCAGTCCAGGCCGGCCTGCTGAAATAACCAAGTCTTTAGGTCACGATGGAAGGAGTGGAGATCCGGAGCTAAACAAAGGTCCAAGGGGAGTTGATTCCACAGAGAAGGCCCTACCCCTGGGCCCTGCCAGCCGACAATGTCTGGCCGACGGTATCCCAAGGAGGCCCTGTCTGTGGGAGCGTACAGGGCGATCGGAATGTGATGCTGGCAGGAGACGTTCCTGCAAGTACCCCGGACCCAAGCCATTTAGGACTTTATATGTTGTTACTAAAACCTTGAATCTCACCTGGAAGGCAACCAGTAACCAATGCAGGTTACATAGGAGAGGTGTAACATGGGAGTATCGGGGCACTCCCATCACAACCCTGCGCGGCCGCATTCTGCACCAGCTGCAACCTCCGAGTGGTCCACAAGGGCAGTCCCATATAGAGAGCATTGCGGTAGTCAATTTGGGAAGTGACGAGTGCATGAGTGACTGTCCGCAGGGCATCTCGGCTCAGGTATGGGTGCAACTGGCGAACCAGACACACCTGGGCAAATGCCCCCCTTGGACAGAGCTCCCACCTGCTCCTCCAAACTGAGCTCTGTATCTTGGAGGACGCCTGGGTTACGCGCACTATCCACGGGGGGCAACACCTCTCCCCCAGTGACCAAGGATGGTATCTCCTGAATGATCTGAGATGCCAGTATATACAGCCACTCAGTCTTGGCTGGGTTGAGTCAAAGCCTGTTGCTCCCCATCCAGATCTGTACCACATCCAGGCAATGGGACATCACAAGGAGGGCATCACTGATATGGGTCGGGGTGGAGATGAAAAGTTGAGTATCATCAGCATACTGATGATACCTCACCCCAAAACCCCAGATGATCTCACCCAGCGGCTTCATATAGATGTTGAATAGGAGGGGCGAGAGGACCAAGCCCTGAGGCACCCCACAAGTGAGGGGCCTCGGACTCAACCTCTGCCCCCCTACCAACACTGATTGCATGCAGCCCGAGAGATAGGAGGAGAACCACCATAAAATGGTGCCCCTCACTCCCAACCCCTCGAGCTGCCGCAACAGGATACCATGGTCGATGGTATCGGACACCGCCTAGAGGTCTAATAGGATTAGGACAGAGGAGAAACCCCTGTCCCGAGCCCTCCAGAGATCATCCATCAGTGCGACCAATGCCATCTCCATGCTGTACCTGGGCCGGAAGCCCGATTGGTATGGATCTAGGTAATCGGCTTCCTCCAGGAATGTTGGAAGCTGCTGAACCACCACGCTCTTAACAACCTTCGCCAAAAAGCGAAGGTTGGAGACAGGACGAAAGTTGTTCAAATTGGCTGGGTCCAAGGCAGGCTTCTTGAGGAGGGGCCTCACCACCGCCTCTTTCAAGGCGGCAGGAAAGGAACCCTCACCCAAAGATGCATTGATAACTGCCTGGAGCCAGCCACGTGTAACCTCCCTGGAGGCATAAACCAGCCAGGAAGGACACAGGTCCAATAAACACGTGGTGGAACTCAGTCTCTGCATGATCCTGTCCACTTATTCTGAAGAAACATGGTCAAACTCAACCCAAATGGTGTCAGCCAGACTTCTCGCCACCCCTTCCTCAGACCCCTGCCAGTCTGAGTGGAAGCCGGCCTGAATCTGAGCGACCTTATCCACCAGATGCTGACTAAATTCCTCAGCTCTACCCTGCAAAGAGTCCTCCCTCGCCTCTCGGTGTAGGAGGGAGCGAGTGACCCTGAACAGGGCGGCCAGGAGATCATCTGCAGACGCAATGAGAGCAGAGAAGTAAGCACATCTCACTGCCCTCATTGCCACCAGGTAAGTCCTAATATCGGCTCTTAGCTGGGCATGGTCACATTCGGCACGACTCATCCTCCACCTGCTCTCTAGGCTCCTCTGTCAATGCTTCATCTCCCGGAGCTCCTCTGAAAACCAGGGAGCCAACTGGGAACTGCGGCAAGGGAGGGGCCACAAGGGGACAACCCGGTCGAGTGCCTCCGAGGCCGCCTGTTGCCAGGCGGACACTAAGGCCTCGGCCAAGCTGTGGGCAAGGGAAGTGGGAAACAACCCCAGCGCCATCTGAAACATCTCAGGATCCATCAGGCATCTGGGGCAGAACCATTTGGTTGGCTCCTCATCCCAGCAGCGTGAGGTGGCCTGCTGGAAGACCAGCTGTAGGAGATAGTGATCGGTCCATGACAGGGGTTGACTAATCAGTGAACCCCCACCAAGATCACTACACCACTGACCCGAGATGAAAACATGGTCAAGCACGTTCCCCTCCTCATGAGTTGGGCCCTGAATTATTGGGGTCAGGCCCATGGCTGCCATGGAAGCCATGAACTCCTGAGCCAAACCCGACACCTCCCCCAGAGAGGGCAGGTTGAAATCCCCCAAAAATAAAAGCCTGGGGAATTCCACTGCAACCTCCGAGAGAGTGTCAAGCAGCTTGGGCAGGGCTGTTGTCACGCAGCTAGGGGATAGGTACATGAGCAACAAGCCCAACTGACCACCAGGGCCCAACCTCATGAAGAAAGACTCACATCCGCCCATCTGCGGACAGTGACCTCCCTTGGAAACAAGGTCTCCCTAATAACCACGGCCATCTCCCTGCCCCTACCCTGGGCTCTCGGCTGGTGGAGCACTCAGAAACCTGGGGGACATAAATCACAGAGAGGGACTCCTCCCTCTGGTCACAACCTGGTTTCCGTGATGCAGGCCCGGTGCCTTATTTACCACGGACCTGGCATTCACATAAACAAGCCTAAGCCCAGGGGCCCCAATTCCCGAGCCCCCGGGGGAGTGGGTGGAAGCAAGAGGGTTGGAGTGTGCCACCGCTCAAAGACAGCGGGGGCGTGCTCCCAAACCATGATTCAGCCCTCTGCTTCTCCATCTCCTGCCGTAACCGATCACCCTAGGAATTGTAATCCCAACCCCATCCCCGCAGACCCCAAAGGCCCCCTCACCCAGCTCCACCACGCCGTGACCCATTACCGATCTGGACTGAACCAAGGTGTCCTTCGGCGGGACTACCCCAGAAACCCAACCGAATTGGTTTCCCACCCCCATCCCTAACCCTTTAAAACACCTAATTAAAAAATTTAAAAGATTCCCCTTATACATCCTCTTAAAATTTGGCCCCTTGGTTTTGCTGTGCCACCTCTCGGGATCCCAGGATCCATCATCAAGGTAGGCTTTTGGCAGACTAGCTGGCCATCTCCAGGACAGGGGGACAGCCCTGAGGGCCCGTAATTCCATCGATGTGTAGGATCGCATGATCGTAAAAGTCTAAACTGTCGCAGTCTAAACTGTCCACAAGGGGGTGGAAGATGTACCACTTGGCCGAGAAAATATAATGCGTATTTGGGTGTCCACCCCAGCATATAACCTGGATGAATGGTTGGTGAAATGGACAGAACTTGCTGAGGTATCCAAACTGATTTCTTTTATTAGAGATAGGGCAATATCTACCTTTATTGGTGACTGAAACATGCTTCGTGTCTTTTTGCATTAAAAAGTCCACAAAAAGCAACTTGAAATTTATGTTTCTAATGATTGGACAGGATAGATTATAGAAATAATACAGTTACAATGTAACTTTAGACAAAGAGGCTAACATATAATTGTACTTATAATTGCTATGAAGAATATTAAAAACTACCTTTTGCACTTGGTTTATATCATTCTGGTTTTTTTAATTTTCTTTTTTCTTTTCTTCTTGCATGTTTATCTTTTTCTGTTATTTCTCTCTTTTTTGCTCTCTCTAGTCTAATTGATTTATATAGCATTTTACTTGGAGAGCATCCACCCAAATACCTCTTTTCCCTTTTTTGCCGTGCAAGAGATCAACCAGCATTTCCAGCTCCTTCCAAATATCCACCTGGGTTAGAATCTCCATATCCATTATTTAAACCCCCAACTGACCTGTGCTGCTTTGCTGGACTTGCTCTCAGCTGGGGAGATCCAAGTTTCTAACTATCTGTAGAAGGCAGAAGGACCTTTTTATTGTCCTCGAAGCGATTGACATCTCTCCGACTGCCACCATGTCCACCACCTACAAAACCCCACAGGTATGTCCATAATATTCTGTAGCCTACCTCAGACATTGTAGAGGTCAGTAGGAGGATATACAATGATTGAGCAGAATGAGTAGATAAGTGCCCACATTTCTATCTGCAAGAGGAGAAATTACTTGCTGCTTCGTGACAACCACAATTTCTATCATCATCTTCCTTTTCTTTTGCTCTCAAACAAAGCTGATTATACTACTGCACATTACAATATCCTCTTTCCATTCTTTTTCAGGTCAGCTGTGCTTTGAAAGAACAAAAGCCAGTGTCATCCAGGCTCTTTTCTATTTTACAATTTGCCGAGAAAGCATTTTCATTTTCTTATTTTGAAACTTCAGTTCTCAGTGGAAGGCTGGACAAGATGTCCACAGAGGAGAAGGAGGAGATTGAAAAGATTTTGTCACCAAAACCATCTCACAGATCTCAGAGTGTGGCATAGGTGCATTTAAATGCTGCATATTGAAGCAAGTCAAGGAGAGGATGAGAAAACCTGTGAATGTATTTGGTGTTATGACACAGCCAATAAGAAAGATAGAGATAACCACACATATTTCTGCTAAATTTGAGAATAAATGTGGTTCTTTCAGGATAACTTCCATTTGTGAATATGATTTACTTGCAAACTTCCATTTTAAGAAGAAAATAAAAGGTTTTCAGAATCAGATCAGGGCCATCTTCATGTCAAAATGACCATCCAGATTCATCTGGAGTGTCAACAAGCAGAAGATATATGAATTATCCCAACTTCAACTCTGTGTTTATGCCCAATCTCACCCCTCTTCCTTACAACATAATCAGAGGACAGTCAATTATCCAATTCTGTAGGAATTCTTTTCTGGAATTCATGAGGCTGTACTTTAGCTCCTTTGTTTTTTAACTTCTATATAATCACTTATATAATCACTTATATAATCTGGGTAATCCAGATGATCCTCATCCTAATTTGTCTGGAGATGTTTGTTTTCTCTCCTTATGTTGATAATGTAGAGATTGTGATTCAAATTTTATAAAGAACTGCAACTGCAGATGAACTATCATGCAACTCAAATAAGGGCATTTTTACAGTCCCCCTCCTGTAATTATTCAATTATTTCTGGCATATCAACAAAATTCCCATATCAAAAGTGTCATTTAAAATATCTTGGTAGAGCATTTCAGTCCACATCCAAGGGCACAGGATAGATATGACCTCAACTGTTCAAAAGAGCCATCTTGCAATTCTAGAGTACAAGGAGAAAAGACTAGGGGCCAATTGCCATTTAATTATTTCAAGCAAAATCAATGTCCAACTAATGTATGGAGTGTCAAGGCTTTGAAAAACCTTTTGCAGGGAGTAAATCTTCCAAACCATTCCTGCTAATTAGAGGTGATAGACTGTGTCTTTCTTTGCTGTCAATGCTGATAAAAGTAGACCCGGGAAGTAATCTAAGAAACATTTTTATTTATAAAATAAGAAAACCTAACGAAGCTCCATACCGGCAGCTCTCATACAAGCATATAGGAAAAGAACAAAGGAAGTTACAGGAAGTTAAGTAAAAAACTTTTTACACATGCGCAGTAAACTCAGACATCACAAGACTTTCTTATCTCATTACTATGGAGACAAGATAATAAATGCTGCTGGCTAGCAAACACCTGCTTGCTATAATATTAGCTTAGGAGCTTGACAGACAAACCAAAAAAACCACAGTGACATCCCCTTCTTTTGTCTGTTAAGCTAAAATCAGATAAGGCACATCTTCTCATGCAGATATTTGTGCTGAGTAGCTGGAAGTTGTTTGCTTTGCATGTCAGCAATCTGATCATGTGTGGACACATACTGTAATTTAACAAAACCTTGTTTAACTAATTGCTTTATGTTCTTATAACGAATGTCAATGTGTCTGGACCTAGAACCTGTGAAACGTGTTTCTGAAATATAAACCACAGATTCATTGTCTTCCATCATGGTGATTGGCTGGATCGGGCATGTCCAGATATCTGTGACTAAAGCATCAAACCATGTTAGAGAATTACAAGCATCAGAAACACAAGTATATTCAGCTTCAGTAGATGAGCAAGAAATGTAATTCTGTTTACACACTTGCCAGTAAACAGGACATCCATTTAAGAATATCATATAACCTGAAGTACTTTTACGTGACTTCTTATTACTCGCCCTATCAGAATCTGCATAATAACATAATTCTGCATAATCAGTATGTGTTGGTTCTAACAACAACTTCATATTTTTAGTGTGCTTTAGATATCTCAACAACTTCTTAATACATAACCAATGAAACTGTTTTGCCTTACCTACGTGTAGTGAAAAAGATTAACACTAAGTGCAATGTCGGGTCTGGTCCAACTACTAATGTATAACAATGACCCAATGACTGAACAATAAAGTGTTTGATCTTCAAAATCAGGACTTGGTTCATGTGCCAGATTATGAAAATCTGTTTGCATAGGTATGCTAGCTGTTTTAGCATCCTTCATATTGTAATGATGCAAAAGTTGTTCAATCTTATCCTCTTGTGAAAGACTAAACCCCTTCTGAGTTTTGTTAATCTGAACACTCAAATAAGTGTTAAGGTAACCTAAAGATTTCAACGTAAAATATTTCTGTAATGCTTTAGCAAAATTCTCACTTATTTGCTTATTTGGACCAATATAAACAATATCATCAACATAAACAAGAATTATCTCATATATATTCTCAGATCTTTTTGTGAACATGCATTCATCAAATTCGACTTAATAAAGCCCATGAATTTAGTTTGTCAGTAAGACATAAGTACCACATTAAACCATACTGTTTCAGACCATAAAGACTTTTGTTTAAGAGCCAGGTATCCCCTTCTTGCTTCCGAAACACTGGAGGACCTTTGATGTAAATTTCTTCATCCAGGTCAGCATTTATATAAGCTGTTTCAACATCAAACTGGAAAACTAAACCAAGAATAGTTGCAGTGGCTAAAGCAATTTTTATGCTTTCAGTCCAAACTGTCGGTGAGTAAGTATTTGTGTAGTCCTCAGGATAACGTTGAGCTACAAGTCTGGCTTTGTATAATGACTCACCATTTGGCTTCTTAATTCTGTAGACCCATCTAGTGCCAATAACTTTCTTATTTGTTGGAGGACTTGCAGGCGTAAACACCTTGAGTTTCTTTAGACGGTCCATTTCAGCCTGCATTGCCTCATACCATTTCTCTTGCTCTGAATCAGGAAGATGCTTAATTTGTGTGAACTTGTCAGGAGGCAGTGTAACATTACAAATCAAAGGTAAAGGTGCTTTTGTCAGTTGCCATGAATATCATTTCGGAGGGATCCCCTTCGTGGCCCTCTCGGAACGCCTCAGAACAACTGTCCATTCTTCTTCCATTTTGTCCTCATCTTCTTCATAGTCGCTAACCTCAGCATCGACAGCTTGCGAAGACGGAACATCTGGTTGAGAAGAACTAGTTGATGGAACATCCGCCTGTGAAGCTTGATCATCAGGCTGCGTGGCATCAGTAGCCTCATCTCTAGGAAAATAAACTCCAGGATCATTGGAGTGAATCCTGGACCAGTCAGCATCTTCCTCAAAATTGAAGGACTGAGAAATCACAATTACATGTCTGGCATCAACGAATTTGCTCCATTTTGAATTGTCAATACCCAGCATTCTTTTTGCTGCTGGACCTCCTTTCTTTCTTTGAGCTAAAGGAATGTTCACCTTAACATATGAACCAAAAATATGGATGTTTTTAAGATCGGGTTTATACCCATATAATTTGAAGAAAGGGGTCTGGTTTATTACACTACTCCAGATGTGGTTAATAATGTAATTTGCATATTTAATAGCTTCACCCCAGTATGGGAGACTGAGATTAGCATCTTCTAGGAGACAATGCATCATGGTTTGTAGAACTCCGTTTCGGTGTTCCGCCACTCCATTTTCCACAGGAACATAAGGGGCTGCTGTCTGGTGCAGAATTCCATTCTTACACATTCAGTCTTGAAAACACTGAGACATGAATTCAGCACCGCAATCACTTTGAATTCTAGCGATGCGAACATTGTGTTGGGTATTGACATAGATTGCAAAGTCTTTAAAGATCTGAAAGGTCTCTGATTTTTCTTTCATAGGAAATACAAATCCATATCTAAAATAATTATCAACAATTGTTAAGAAATATTTTTTACCACCAAGTGTTGGTGCAAATGGACCTACTATGTCAGTGTGTACCAAATCAAACATGTGTGTTGACAGGCATGTAGCGTGTTTTGGAACAGCTGCTGCTTTGGATTTGGCTTTCTTGCAGACAGCACAATCCAAGAACACCTTACACCCCTTCAGATCCAAACCTTTCACTAATTCTGGCATCTTTCTAAGAACACAAAAACTGGCATGCCCCAATCGTCTATGCCACTTATGGATACACCTGGAATGCAAAGGCTTACCTTTTAGTGAATTTTCAACATTTTTATTAGAAACCTCAGGCTTGCTTTGAGCAAACTGTTTCTTGGCTTTAGGAGCCTTTGGAGTAGCAACAGGATCTCTCTCTGGAACATCTCTCTCTGGGCCTGTGCTCTCCTTTTTTGGATATTTTATACTTGCCTGTGCTTGCGAGTTAGACTTTGGCTTTAGGTAATAAACACCACCAATTAATATGGTTTCAGCAACAATATTACCCTCTTTAACCACATAACTTGCTTTTTCAAAATGGTGAACCTGGTACTTGGATATTCTCGATAAATGACTCTGACTAAGCAAACTACAGGTTGCTGTTGGTATATAATAAACATCAGGAATCAATGCATCGAGCTCTTCAATATAAACACTTCCTTTTCCCCTGACCTGAACAGGATAATTTGAAAAAATGTACTGCTCACGCATGTCAGGTTCAGGCTCATGCATCTCTGTGTAAAGATCCTTTCTGTAGGTAACATGCACTGCTGCTCCACTGTCTAAAGTCCAGAGAAGTCATCTGTCATACTCTGGATCAGGTTGTGGATCATTGGTTATTTATTATTTATTTATTTATTTAATTGGACTTGTATGCTGCCCCCTCTCCGAGAGGACTCGGGGTGGCTCACAATTAAAAGACAACAATAAATATTTTAAAAAGAATTAAACCAAACAAGCCCAATCACCCAAATCAATTTAAAATAGATTTAAACCCCACCTAGGAGGTCAGTCCAGCCCAGCCTCTTCAAGCAACCAGGTCTTCAAATCGTGGTGGAAAGAGTGAAGATCAGGAGCCAGACAGAGCTCCAAAGGGAGTTGGTTCCACAAGGCGGGAGCTGCAATAGAGTAGGCCCTTCCCCGAGGCACTGCCAGCCGACATTGTCTTGCTGACAGCACCCCGAGGAGTCCCCGTCTGTGTGCATGCACAGGGCGATTGGTATTCATTATTGGCAGGAGATGCTCCCGCAAGTACCCCAGACCCAAGTCGTAAAGGACTTTGGATGTTAATACCAATACCTTGAACCTCACCCGGAGGGCAACCGGTAACCAATGCAGCTTGCACAGGAGGGGTGTAACATGGGAGTATCGGGAAGCTCCCATCACAACCTGCGCAGCCGCATTTTGCACCAGCTGAAACCTCCAGATGGTATGCAAGGGCAGTCCTAGATAGAGAGCATTGCAGTAGTCGAGTCGGGACATAACAAGTGCATGAGTGATTGTGCGAAGGGCATCTTGGTCCAGATATGGGTGCAACTGGCAAACCAGTCGGACCTGGGCAAAAGTTCCCCTGGTCACGGCCCCCACCTGCTTCTCCAAACTGAGCCGTGAGTCCAGGAGGACTCCCAGGTTCCGAGCCCTGTCCACAGGGGGCAACACCTCTCCCCCTATGACCAAAGTTGGAATCTGTTGACTGGCCCAAGATGCCTGTACGCACAACTACTCGGTCTTGGCCGGGTTGAGCTGTAGTCCGTTCCTGCCCATCCAGATCTTTACCACATCCAGACACCGGGTCATCACAGAGATGGCATCACTTATTTGGCTTGGGGTGGAGATATACAATTGGGTATCATCAGTGTACTGATGATACCTCACCCCAAAGCCACGGATGATCTCGCCCAGTGGCTTCATATAGATGTTGAACAAGAGGGGTGAGAGGACCGACCCCTGAGGGACCCCACAAGTGAGTGCCCTCGGGGTCGACCTCTGCCCCCCTGCCAACACTGATTGCAAACGCCCCAAAAGGTAGGAGGAGAACCACTGCAGAACAGTGCCCCCCACTCCCAACCCCCCCGAGGCGCTGCAATAGGATACCATGGTTGATGGTATCGAAAGTCACTGAGAGGTCTAATAGCACCAGGACAGAGGAAAATCCCCTGTCCCATGCCCTCCAGAGATCATCCATCAGTGCGACCAATGCTGTCTCCGTGCTGAACCTGGGCTGGAAGCCCAACTGATATGGATCTAGATAGTCCGCTTCCTCCAGGAAAAGTTGGAGGTTGGAGACTGGACAAAAGTTGTTTAAAATGGCTGAGTCCAGAGTAGGCTTCTTCAGGAGGGGTCTCACCACCACCTCTTTCAAGGCAGTGGGAAAAGAACCCTCCCTCAATGAAGCATTAACAACTGCCGAGAGCCAGCCGCACATGGCCTCCCTGGAGGCATATACCATCCAGGAAGGACACGGGTCCAGTAAACATGTGGTGGACCTCAGTCAAAGCATAATCCTGTCCACTTCATTCTCAGAAACAGGATCAAACTCAGCCCAGATGACATCGGCCAGACTCCCTGTACCTCCCTTCTCAGACCACTGCTAATTAGAGTTCAGCCCCTCCCGGATCCGAGCGATCTTATCTGACAGATATTGTCCAAATTCCTCAGCCCTACCCCGCAAAGGGTCCATCTCCAACTCTCGATGTAAAAGGGAGCGAGTGACCCTGAACAGGGTGGCTGGGCGATTATCTGCAGACGCTATGAGGGTGGAGAGGTAAACCCTTCTTGCCGCCCTCAGAGCTCCCAGGTAAGTCCTAATATAGGCTCTTAACTGGGTTCAGTCAGATTCAGAATGGGTCAACCTCCATCTGCTCTCTAAGCCCCTCCTACACCTCTTCATCTCCCAGAGTTCCTCTGTAAACCAAGGAGCCACCTGGGATCTGCAGCAAGTGAGGGGACACAAGAGAACAACTCGGTCGAGGGCCTCCGCGGCAGCCTGTTGCCAGGCAGCCCCCAGCACCTCAGCTGAGCTGTGGATAAGGGAGGCGGGCAGAAACCCCAGCTCTGCCTGGAACCTCTCAGGGTCCATCAGGCCTGGGGCAGAACCATCTTGGTGGTTCCTCATCCCAGTGGCATGGGGCAGCCTGCTGGAAGACCAGCCATAGGAGATAGTGATCTGACCATGCAACGGGTTGGACATTCACACTGCTCACCCCCAGATCCCTTCGCCACTGCTCTGAGACAAAAACAAGGTCAAGCGTGTTGCCCCCCTCTTGCATGTGGCCCTGTATTATCTGGGTCAGGTCCATAGCCACCATGGAGGCCATGAACTCCTGGGTCAAACTTGATGCCCCCACAGGGAGGGCAGGTTGAAGTCACCCAAGACCAAAAGGCCCGGGGATTCCACCGCCACTCCCAAGAGGGTACCGAGGAACCCAGGCAGGGCTGCTGCCACACAGCTGGGGGAAAGGTATGTAAGCAGCAGGCCCAACCGACCTCCAGGCCGCAAACGCAAGAGGAGAGTCTCACACCCAACTATCTGCAGAATAGAGACCTCCCTTGGAATCAAGGTCTCTGAATAACTACAGCCACCCCACCACCCCTAACCTGGGCTCTAGGCTGATGCAAAACCCGAAAACCTGGGGGGCATAAATCAACCAGAGGAACTCCACCCTCCAGCCACAACCAGGTCTCAGTGATGCAGGCCAGGTTTATGGCCTCCTCCCCATCACTTCAGAGAGGGGATGCTTTATTAGCCATGGACCTGGCATTAAAATACACCAGCCGGAGCCCAGGGGTTCTGGATCCCATATCCCAGGGGGAGTGGGCAGAGGCATGGGGGTCGGAGCGTGCCACAGCTCACAAACAGCAGAGGCGCACTCCCTTTTCATTGGTTAATGCCAATGTGATGTGTGGAGCTTGTAGATCATGCCTGGGACTGTGACGACCTTGTCTTCCACCTCTGCCTCTGCCTCTGGAATCTGTTCCTCTGGGCTGGTACGTGGCGGGTGCTTGAGATCATTGGGGACAATCCCGAGTGGCATGTCCCACACAATTGCAGATATAGCATCTTGGCATCCTTGGACCTAAGCCTCTTCCTTGGAAGGGACGCCTCACTGGAGCTCTTGATACAGGTGGTCCTCTCAAATGCGGCGTGGCTTGCATGAGTGCTTCTTCAGTTAAAATTCTGCATACATGATCAACTGTGCACTGAGCAATACCTACTTGGCCACCAGAGGGTGCTGGAGCTGGCACTTGTGCTGGCACTGGTTGACCTGCTAAGGGCATTTGTGGCTGTGCCATTGCTGGTCGAACCTGTGGTTGCATGTGGACTTGTTGCTGTTGAGCTGCTATTGGTATTTGAGCACCACCAATTTGGCCTGCTGGAGGTGCTGGCATCTGCATCTCGGCATTTTACTAGCAGCTCAGGAAGCTGAGCTGATGCAATTGAAGCCACAGGAGGCATTTGCATAACTGGAGATATATCTTGTAAAACAAATTTCATCGTGGACATCTCAGCAAAAGATTTTTGTAAAATTTTTTATGATCATGTATTGCATGCATTTTGTCAGCAGATGATGCTACAACATTAGAAAACACAGGAGCTTTTGCTGAGTCAGGGTCATAAGACAATCCACGTGATGTAGGCACAGCTCTGCTCTGATTGGTCTGAGACCACACCCATGTGACCAACTTGTTGGTGGTCCCTTGGCTTCCATGAAGAAGGCAGGATGGAGGGCTCAGGAAATTGAACAACACCCATATCTGGCTGAAGGGATAATGCAAAGGCCATAGCCTGCTTTATGCTCTCTTCTAATAAATCAGTTGATTGAAAATACTCTTGCACAGCTTTCTGCTTCATTGTCTGCTCTGGGGTTATTGGAGTATAAAGGATTTCTCCTTTCTCTTTGGGTGAAAAATGCTGAGCTGACTGTAGAAATTTAGGCTTTGTTCCTAGTAATTCATAATCTTGAGCATTTGCTTTTGCAGAAGCCTTCTCTTGGGAAGTAGCATAGCATGCATCATTGAAAGAAAGATTACTGACCTGATCTCTTGTTGCTCTTCCATGGCAGCTTTTTCCAGACTCATAGCAGAAGCATGTGGGAGTGACTGCCATAAATCGCCCTCAGACGAGCCTTTTTCTTTTCATCTTTGCTTTCTTTCGAGGCATGTTTGCAATTAAACACAACAATCCTCAGACGTTGTGAACAAATTGACTAATTAGCCTTATCAGCAAAGAAAAACATGATCTTGAAGCTTTGAAGCTTTGAAGCTTTGAAAAAAAAACCAAACGCTGGTACCAATTTGTCAGCTTTAAAAACAAACCTGCCTCTGCTACCATTAGTCAATGGTTTGAAAGACCTTTGCAGGAGTAAATCTTCCAAACCATTCCTGCTAATTAGAGGTGATAGACTGTGTCTTTCTTTGCTGTCAACACTGATAAAAGTAGATTCGGGAAGTAATCTAAGAAACATTTTATTTATAAAATAAGAAAACCTAACGAAGCTCCACACCGCAGCTCTCATACAGGCATATAGAAAAGAACAAAGGAAGTTACAGGAAGTTAAGTAAAAAATTTTACACATGCGCAGTAAAATCAGACATCACAAGACTTTCTTATCTCATTACTATGGAGACAAGATAATGAATGCTGCTGGCTAGCAAACACCTGCTTGCTATAATATTAGCTTAGGAGCTTGACAAACAAACAAACAAACAAAAAACGCAGTGACATGGAGAAGAGCTTGGACAATTTTCTAGGACTGGTCTGTTAGAAACTCCCTGTCTCACTTCTTCATTTCTTGTAAGCAGCTCCTTTGTATTCAGGTCTGGCCTCAGAATAATAATGTAGCACTTGGGGATGAAGATGCAGCCCAGCAGCCCAGTATTGGAGGCCAGGATGGAAGCTGCAGCCACCATGTATTTCCCTTGGTGCTCAGGTAGGTGGGAAGGAAGGAGACCCAGACACTGCAGAAGACAAGCATGCTGAAGGTGATCAGCTTGGCTTCGTTAAAGGCCCCAGGGAGATTCCTGGCCAGGAAAGCCACTGAGAAGCAGATGGCAGCCAGGAAGCTCAGGTAACCAAGGGTAATGTAGAACATGAGAACAGAGCCTTCGTTACATTGTAGGATGATCTCCAGGCTGGGAGTAGAAATCAGTGTCAGGGAACGGTGGAGAAACTCAAGCCAGATGAAGCAGATGATAATTTGGACAGCAGAAGATGAAAGGATGATGGAGTTGGCCAAGCTCTTCCCCAACCATCTTTCCATTCGATTTCCTGGCTTTGTGGCCAGGAAAGCTAGCACCACTGTGATTGTTTTGGCCAAGAGAGAAGAAATGGCAACTGATGCTGAAAAATGTTTGTCGGAGAAGGCAGGTGGCTTTCCTTGGTTGGCCAATGAAGAGAAAAGGAGACAAGAAGCAAAGCAGGAGGGAGATGAGGAGAATGTAGGAGAGGTCCCGGTTGTTGGCTTTGACAGTGGGGGTTTCTTTGTATTTAATGAATATGATTAAAATGAGGCTCGTTATTAGGAAGAAGAGTAACAAAAAGAGACCAGGATGATGCCAAGATGTTCTTCATAAAGCAGGAAAGTTAGAATTTTGGGGATACATTGGACTCGGTTCTCATTTGGATATTGATCATGTGGACACTTGATACATTTTTCTGTACCTGAGAAAACAAAAAAACCCAATATTTCTTTAACTTTCTGTTGTTTTACATTTGAAAAAATATCTTTTTGGGACAACAGCTGATATCAGGCATTTTCAAAGAAGTGTTTGTTAACAACTGAACCAAAATAAACTAAGAAGAATATAATGTATATCTCTTTATCTCTAGCTCTATTGCTAAGGTCTATCAAATTGGGAAACATTCTAGGACATAAATGATTTCTTCTGTGATGTAGTGAACCTTCATAAGAAACTACATTATTAGATTAAAATTGAATCAGTTAATCTTTCTAAGCAAACATCTTGAATCATTTCTGATGGCAATTATTAATATACTGGCTCCAGAGAATGTTTCTCTTGTAAAATCTAGTTGGCTGGCAGAGAAAGCTAGTTCTGCAAATTATCTGGAATGGCTACTGGCAGCAGTGGTAATTGGTGTGCAATGACTTGCACCCATAATTGTGCACACCACCTCATTGTGGGCTTGCAACACCTTCTCAATGATCCTCAAGTTAATGCCCATTTAGACACATTCACAATAATCCTTCCAGTAGGTGGACCTAAGACCAATCCTCAAGTTTCAAAGAACACAGGTGGTCCTAGAAAAGTAAATACCAAAAATCACATTCAAACTAAAAAGAAGAAGAATAAATATCTTTTAATTTACAATGTCATGAAAATGCTCTGGATGAATCCACTTCCACTTCCTTCCTGTCCCTTTCTTTGGAGTCACCCACCTTCCTGAGTGGAGATGGTCCCATGCGGACAAGGAACACAGTTGTAGCAGCAAACTGGCTCTCCTTCTCGCTTCTGCTTGACAAATCCAGGATGACATTTCCCCCCACATTTGGACTGAGGAAGAGACTAAGGAGAAAGCAAAGGACGCCAAAGAAAATGTGTTAGCACAGCCATCCTGACGTGCTTATTTCATGCTCTTGAAATAAGATTAAAAGTGACTGCTCAGTTTCTAGAATTGTGGTGATATGAGATAGGGGTCCTGAAAATATATCCCTCAAAAAGGGTAATTAAGGCATTTTTTTCTGCAGCACTTGGGACATGGATATGAGTCCTGTGTCAGAAAGGGATATTTCTAAGACACAGCTAAGTATCCAAGAAAAGATCCTTTCTGTTGAAGACCTATGATTAGGTAACAGCAACTAACATGGAAGAACAAACCCATATTTGTTATTAATTAAATTTGGCACCTTCTTTTCCCCCCAAAATACATGAAGCAGGTAATAATCAAGATGAACAATTGCATAAAGGGGTTTTCTTGATGATGTGCCCTCTTTAGAAGCCAAAGGCCAAACCTAAGCAGGACTTCTTTTCAAAAAGTCCCTCATTACTTCAGTGCTAAGGCTGATAGCCTTATCTGTTCCTTGTTCACAAATTGCAAAGGAAAAGGCAATTCTGTTGACCAGTGCCTGAGTTCAGGTTTGGACTAAAATTGATGAAATTGAATCAGCACCAGGAGGGGCTTTTCTCCGAGTCAATGTTTCAATGCTCCAGTGTTCTGGGTCAGGGCTTCATCTCTCATCAGACCAGTCTTTATAATGTTTTCTTGCAGGGGTGGGATTCTACCCATAACAACTGGTTTGGTGAGCATGCAGTGCGCTACCAATGGTGAGCATTTACCTTCTCCAGCTGTTGAGGCGGCACTCAGCTGTCACATAAAGCAGCTGAGGAGGTAAAAGCATAGGATAAAGGACAGCCAGGCTGGGCAGGCAGGTGGGCCAAACAGATGACCAGACAGTCATCGCAGGAAACCGTTCAGTGTCAGCTTTGGAGCTACCAGTTCTATAGAACCGCCAAACCGGTAGCATCCCACCCTGATTTCATGTGAACTGAAAGTCTTGGACCCTTTCTAGGAACAGAAGGCTTATTGCACTATCCAGTGGTGAGATGCTGCTGGTTTAACAACCAGTTCAGTGAGTGCCTAAGGCACTTGTGTGCGCTGAAAATGGAGCATTTAAAGCACCCCTGCTTACTTTCCAAGTCAGCAATGGTAAGCAAAACAGCAGGGGTGTGTATGTGAAATCAGCTG
>SOZL01001223.1:28874-97128 GCA_009733165.1 Naja naja
CTTTGGCTTTAGGTAATAAACACCACCATTAATATGGCTTCAGCAACAATATTACCCTCTTTAACCACATAACTTGCTTTTTCAAAATGGTGAACCTGGTACTTGGATATTCTCGATAAATGACTCTGACTAAGCAAACTACAGGTTGCTGTTGGTATATAATAAACATCAGGAATCAATGCATTGAGCTCTTCAATATAAACACTTCCTTTCCCCTGACCTGAACAGGATAATTTGAAAAATGTACTGCTCACGCATGTCAGGTTCAGGCTCATGCATCTCTGTGTAAGATCCTTTCTGTAGGTAACATGCACTGCTGCTCCACTGTCTAAAGTCCAGAGAAGTCATCTGTCATACTCTGGATCAGGTTGTGGATCATTGGTTATTTATTATTTATTTATTTATTTAATTGGACTTGTATGCTGCCCCCTCTCCGAGAGGACTGGGGTGGCTAACAATTAAAAGACAACAATAAATATTTTAAAAATTAAACCAAACAAGCCCAATCACCCAAATCAATTTAAAATAGATTTAAACCCCACCTAGAGGTCAGTCAGCCCAGCCTCTTCAAGCAACCAGGTCTTCAAATCGTGGGGAAAAGCTGAAGATCAGGAGCCAGACAGAGCTCCAAAGGGAGTTGGTTCCACAAAGAAGCTGCAATAGAGTAGGCCCTTCCCGAGGCACTGCCAGCCGACATTGTCTTGCTGACAGCACGAGGAGTCCCGTCTGTGTGCATGCACAGGGCGATTGGTATTCATTATTGGCAGGAATGCTCCCATAGTACCCCAGACCCAAGTCGTAAGGACTTTGGATGTTAATACCAATACCTTGAACCTCACCCGGGGCAACTTGACAACCAATGCAGCTTGCACAGGAGGGGTGTAACATGTATCAGGAAGCTCCCATCACAACCTGCGCCAGCGCATTTTGCACCAGCTGAAACCTCCAGATGGTATGCAAGGGCAGTCCTAGATAGAGAGCATTGCAGTAGTCAGTGGGGACATAACAAGTGCATGAGTGATTGTGTGAAGGGCATCTTGGTCAGATATGGGTGCAACTGGCAAACCAGTGGGACCTGGGCAAAGTTCCTGGTCACGGCCCCTGCTTCTCCAAACTGAGCCGTGAGTCCAGGAGGACTCCCAGGTTCGAGCCCTGTCCACAGGGGGCAACACCTCTCCCCCCTATGACCAAAGTTGGAATCTGGACTGGCCCGAGATGCCTGTATGCAGCACAACTACTCGGTCTTGGCGGGTTGAGCTGTGATCGTTCCTGCCCATCCAGATCTTTACCACATCCAGACACGGGTCATCACAGGATGGCATCACTTATTTGGCTTGGGGTGGAGATATACAATGGGTATCATCAGTGTACTGATGATACCTCACCCCAAAGCCACGGATGATCTAGCCCAGTGGCTTCATATAGATGTTGAACAAGAGGGGAGAGGACAGACCTGAGGGACCCCATGAAGTGAGTGCCCTCGGGGTCGACCTCTCCCCCTGCTGATTGCAGCGCCCCAAAGGTAGGAGGAGAACCACTGCAGAACAGTGCCCCCACTCCCAACCCCACGAGGCTGCAATAGGATACCATGGTTGATGGTATCGAAAGTCACTGAGAGGTCTAATAGCACCAGGACAGAGGAAAATCCCTGTCCCATGCCCTCCAGAATCATCCATCAGTCGACCAATGCTGTCTCCGTGCTGAACCTGGGCTGGAAGCCCAACTGATATGGATCTAGATAGTCCGCTTCCTCCAGGAAAAGTTGGAGGTTGGAGACTGGACAAAAGTTGTTTAAAATGGCTGGGTCCAGTAGGCTTCTTCAGGAGGGGTCTCACCACCACCTCTTTCAAGGCAGTGGGAAAAGAACCCTCCCTCAATGAAGCATTAACAACTGCCGAGAGCCAGCAGACATGGCCTCCTGGAGGCATATACCATCCAGGAAGGACACGGGTCAGTAAACATGTGGTGGACCTCAGTCAAAGCATAATCCTGTCCACTTCATTCTCAGAAACAGGATCAAACTCAGCCCAGATGACATCGGCCAGACTCCCTGTACCTCCCTTCTCAGACCACTGCTAATGAGTTCAGCCCTCCCGGATCCAGTCTTATCTGACAGATATTGTCCAAATTCCTCAGCCCTACCCGAAGGGTCCATCTCCAACTCGATGTAAAGGGGCGGTGACCCTGAACAGGGTGGCTGGGCGATTATCTGCAGACGCTATGAGGGTGGAGAGGTAAACCCTTCTTGCCGCCCTCAGAGCTCCCAGGTAAGTCCTAATATAGGCTCTTAACTGGGTTCAGTCGGATTCAGAATGGGTCAACCTCCATCTGCTCTCTAAGCCCCTCCTACACCTCTTCATCTCCCAGAGTTCCTCTGTAAACCAAGGAGCCACCTGGGATCTGCAGCAAGTGAGGGGACGCAAGAGAACAACTCGGTCGAGGGCCTCCGTGGCAGCCTGTTGCCAGGCAGCCCCCAGCACCTCAGCTGAGCTGTGGATAAGGGAGGCGGGCAGAAACCCCAGCTCTGCCTGGAACCTCTCAGGGTCCATCAGGCGTCTGGGGCAGAACCATCTTGGTGGTTCCTCATCCCAGTGGCATGGGGCAGCCTGCTGGAAGACCAGCCATAGGAGATAGTGATCTGACCATGCAACGGGTTGGACATTCACACTGCCCACCCCCAGATCCCTTCGCCACTGCTCTGAGACAAAAACAAGGTCAAGCGTGTTGCCCCCCTCTTGCATGTGGCCCTGTATTATCTGGGTCAGGTCCATAGCCACCATGGAGGCCATGAACTCCTGGGTCAAACTTGATGCCCCCACAGGAGGGCAGGTTGAAGTCACCCAAGACCAAAAGGCCGGGTTCCACCGCCACTCCCAGAGGGGGTACCGAGGAACCCAGGCAGGGCTGCTGCCACACAGCTGGGGAAAGGTATGTAAGCAGCAGGCCCAACCGACCTCCAGGCCGCAAACGCAAGAGGAGAGTCTCACACCCAACTATCTGCAGAATAGAGACCTCCCTTGGAATCAAGGTCTCTGAATAACTACAGCCACCCCACCACCCCTAACCTGGGCTCTAGGCTGATGCAAAACCCGAAAACCTGGGGGGCATAAATCAACCAGAGGAACTCCACCCTCCAGCCACAACCAGGTCTCAGTGATGCAGGCCAGGTTTGCGGCCTCCTCCTCGATCACTTCGCAGAGGAGGGATGCTTTATTAGCCATGGACCTGGCATTAAAATACACCAGCCGGAGCCCAGGGGTTCTGGATCCCATATCCCAGGGGGAGTGGGCAGAGGCATGGGGGTCGGAGCGTGCCACAGCTCACAAACAGCAGAGGCACTCCTTTTCATTGGTTAATGCCAATGTGATGTGTGGAGCTTGTAGATCATGCCTGGGACTGTGACGACCTTGTCTTCCACCTCTGCCTCTGCCTCTGGAATCTGTTCCTCTGGGCTGGTGCGTGGTGCTTGAGATCATTGGGGACAATCCAGTGGCATGTCCCCACAATTGCAGATATAGCATCTTGGCATCCTTGGACCTAAGCCTCTTCCTTGGAAGGGACGCCTCACTGGAGCTCTTGATACAGGTGGTCCTCTCAAATGCGGCGTGGCTTGCATGAGTGCTTCTTCAGTTAAAATTCTGCATACATGATCAACTGTGCACTGAGCAATACCTACTTGGCCACCAGAGGGTGCTGGAGCTGGCACTTGTGCTGGCACTGGTTGACCTGCTAAGGGCATTTGTGGCTGTGCCATTGCTGGTCGAACCTGTGGTTGCATGTGGACTTGTTGCTGTTGAGCTGCTATTGGTATTTGAGCACCACCAATTTGGCCTGCTGGAGGTGCTGGCATCTGCATCTCGGGCATTTTACTAGCAGCTATATCAGGAAGCTGAGCTGATGCAATTCGTGAAGCCACAGGAGGCATTTGCATAACTGGAGATATATCTTGTAAAACAAATTTCATCGTGGACATCTCAGCAAAAGATTTTTGTAAATTTTTTATGATCATGTATTGCATGCATTTTGTCAGCAGATGATGCTACAACATTAGAAAACACAGGAGCTTTTGCTGAGTCAGGGTCATAAGACAATCCACGTGATGTAGGCACAGCTCTCTGCTCTGATTGGTCTGAGACCACACCCATGTGACCAACTTGTTGGTGGTCCCTTGGCTTCCATGAAGAAGGCAGGATGGAGGGCTCAGGAAATTGAACAACACCCATATCTGGCTGAAGGGATAATGCAAAGGCCATAGCCTGCTTTATGCTCTCTTCTAATAAATCAGTTGATTGAAAATACTCTTGCACAGCTTTCTGCTTCATTGTCTGCTCTGGGGTTATTGGAGTATAAAGGATTTCTCCTTTCTCTTTGGGTGAAAAATGCTGAGCTGACTGTAGAAATTTAGGCTTTGCTCCTAGTAATTCATAATCTTGAGCATTTGCTTTTGCAGACAAAGCCTTCTCTTGGGAAGTAGCATAGCATGCATCATTGAAAGAAAGATTACTGACCTGATCTCTTGTTGCTCTTCCATGGCAGCTTTTTCCAGACTCATAGCAGAAGCATGTGGGAGTGACTGCCATAAATCGTCCTCAGACGGAGCCCTTTTTCTTTTCATCTTTGCTTTCTTTCGAGGCATGTTTGCAATTAAACACAACAATCCTCAGACGTTGTGAACAAATTGACTAATTAGCCTTATCAGCAAAGAAAAACATGATCTTGAAGCTTTGAAGCTTTGAAGCTTTGAAAAAAAAACCAAACGCTGGTACCAATTTGTCAGCTTTAAAAACAAACCTGCCTCTGCTACCATTAGTCAATGGTTTGAAAGACCTTTTGCAGGGAGTAAATCTTCCAAACCATTCCTGCTAATTAGAGGTGATAGACTGTGTCTTTCTTTGCTGTCAACACTGATAAAAGTAGACTCGGGAAGTAATCTAAGAAACATTTTTATTTATAAAATAAGAAAACCTAATGAAGCTCCACACCGGCAGCTCTCATACAGGCATATAGGAAAAGAACAAAGGAAGTTACAGGAAGTTAAGTAAAAAACTTTTTACACATGCGCAGTAAAATCAGACATCACAAGACTTTCTTATCTCATTACTATGGAGACAAGATAATGAATGCTGCTGGCTAGCAAACACCTGCTTGCTATAATATTAGCTTAGGAGCTTGACAAACAAACAAACAAACAAAAAACGCAGTGACATGGAGAAGAGCTTGGACAATTTTCTAGGACTGGTCTGTTAGAAACTCCCTGTCTCACATTTCTTCATTTCTTGTAAGCAGCTCCTTTGTATTCAGGTCTGGCCTCAGAATAATAATGTAGCACTTGGGGATGAAGATGCAGCCCAGCAGCCCAGTATTGGAGGCCAGGATGGAGAAGACTTGCACAGCCACCATGTATTTCCCCTTGGTGCTCAGGTAGGTGGGAAGGAAGGAGACCCAGACACTGCAGAAGACAAGCATGCTGAAGGTGATCAGCTTGGCTTCGTTAAAGGCCCCAGGGAGATTCCTGGCCAGGAAAGCCACTGAGAAGCAGATGGCAGCCAGGAAGCTCAGGTAACCAAGGGTGATGTAGAACATGAGAACAGAGCCTTCGTTACATTGTAGGATGATCTCTCCAGGCTGGGAGTAGAAATCAGTGTCAGGGAACGGTGGAGAAACTCCAAGCCAGATGAAGCAGATGATAATTTGGACAGCAGAAGATGAAAGGATGATGGAGTTGGCCAAGCTCTTCCCCAACCATCTTTTCATTTGATTTCCTGGCTTTGTGGCCAGGAAAGCTAGCACCACTGTAATTGTTTTGGCCAAGAGAGAAGAAATGGCAACTGAGAAGATGATGCTGAAAAATGTTTGTCGGAGAAGGCAGGTGGCTTTCCTTGGTTGGCCAATGAAGAGAAAAGGAGACAAGAAGCAAAGCAGTAGGGAGACAAGGAGAATGTAAGAGAGGTCCCGGTTGTTGGCTTTGACAATAGGAGTTTCTCTGTATTTAATAAATATGATTAAAATGAGGATAGTCATTAGGAAGAAGAGTAACAAAAAAGAGACCAGGATGATGCCCAGATGTTCTTCATAAAGCAGGAAGGTTAGAATTTTGGGGATACATTGGACTCGGTTCTCATTTGGATATTGATCCTGTGGACACTTGATACATTTTTCTGTATCTGAGAAAACAAAAAAAACCCCAATATTTCTTTAACATTCTGTTCTTTTACATTTGAAAAAATAGCTTTTTGGGACAACAGCAGATATCAGGCATTTTCAAAGAAGCATTTGTTAACAACTGAACCAAAATAAACTAAGAAGAATATAATGTATATCTCTTTATCTCTAGTTCTATTGCTAAGGTCTATCAAATTGGGGAACATCCTAGGACATAAATGATTTCTTCTGTGATGTATTGAACCTTCATAAGAAGCTACATTATTAGATTAAAAATTGAATCAGTTAATCTTTCTAAGCAAGCATCTTGAATCATTTCTGATTGCAATTATTAGTATACTGGCTGCAGAGAATGTTTCTCTTGTAAAATCTAGTTGGCTGGCAGAGAAAGCTAGTTCTGCAAATTATCTGGAATGGCTACTGGCAGCAGTGGTAATTGGTGTGCAATGACTTGTGGCCATAACTGTGTACACCACCTCATTGTGGGCTTGCAACACCTTCTCAATGATCCTCAAGTTAACGCCCATTTAGACACATTCACAATAATCGTTCCAGTAGGTGGACCTAAGACCAATCCTCAAGTTTCAAAGAACACTGGTGTTCCTAGAAAAGTAAATACCAAAAATCACATTCAAACTAAAAAGAAGAAGAAGAAATATTTTTTAATTTACAATGTCATGAAAATGCTCTGGATGAATCGACTTCCACTTCCTTCCTGCCCCTTTCTTTTGAGTCACCCACCTTCCTGATTGGAGATGGTCCGATGCGGACAAGGAACACAGTTGTAGCAGCTAACTGTCTCTCCTTCACGCTTCACTTGACAAATCCAGGATGACATTTCCCCCCACATTTGGACTGAGGAAGAGACTAAGGAGAATGCAAAGGACGGCAAAGAAAATGTGTTAGCACAGCGATCCTGACGTGCTTATTTCATGCTCTTGAAATAAGATTAAAAGTGACTGCTCAGTTTCTAGAACTGTGGTGATATGAGATAGGGGTCCTGAAAGGGATATTTCTAAGACACAGCTAAGTATCCAAGAAAAGATCCTTTCTGTTGAAGACCTATGATTAGGTGACAACAATTAACATGGAAGAACAAACCCATATTTGGTATTAATTGAATTTGGCACCTTCTTTTCTCCCAAAAATGCTTGAGGCAGGTAATAATCAAGATGAACAATTGCATAAAGGGATCTTTTGATGATGTGCCCTCTTTAGAAGCCAAAGGCCAAACCTAAAGAGAACTTCTTTTCAAAGAGTCCCTCATTACTTCAGTGCTAGGGCTAATAGCCTTATCTGTTCCTTGTTCACAAATTGCAAAGGAGAAGGCAGTTCTGTTGACCAGTGCCTGAGTTCAGGTTTGGACTAAAATTGATGAAATTGAATCAGCACCAGGAGGGGCTTTTCTCCGAGTCAATGTTTCAATGCTCCAGTGTTCTGGGTCAGGGCTTCATCTCTCATCAGACCAGTCTTTATAATGTTTTCTTGCAGGGGTGGGATTCTACCAGCATAACAACTGGTTTGGTGAGCATGCAGTGCACTACCAGCAATGGTGAGCATTTACCTTCTCCAGCTGTTGAGCGGCACTCAGCTGTGTCACATAAAGCAGCTGAGGAGGTAAAAGCATAGGATAAAGGACAGCCTAGAGGCTGGGCAGGCAGGTGGGCCAAACAGATGACCAGACAGTCATCGCAGGAAACCGGTTCAGTGTCAGCTTCTCTTTGGAGCTACCAGTTCTATAGAACCGGGCCAAACCGGTAGCATCCCACCCCTGATTTCATGTGAACTGAAAGTCTTGGACCTCCTTTCTAGGAACAGAAGGCTTATTGCACTATCCAGTGGTGAGATGCTGCTGGTTTAACAACCAGTTCAGTGAGTGCCTAAGGCACTTGTGTGCAGCGCTGAAAATGGAGCATTTAAAAGCACCCCTGCTTACTTTCCAAGTCAGCAATGGTAAGCAAAACAGCAGGGGTGTGTATGTGGAAATCAGCTGTGCTGCATGATTGAGATGAGCTACAAAGTAGGAAATAAAGGATGGGGTGGGTGGGTGGGGCCAGCTGATTGTCGGAACTACCAGTTCGCGTGAACCGGTCCGAACCAGCAGCATCCCACCACTGGCACTATCCCAGTGGGGTGAAAGATTGGAATGGAGAATGCTAGCCAGGTCTGGGTTGCTGAAAAACTGCTTGCCCTGTCCACTAATGGGACACTGGACCCAACCAGGACAATGTGAGCAGTGGTGGGATTCCACATTTTTTCCTACTGGTTCTATGAGACTGTGCTTTGCATGTGCGCACAGCTCTCAAAAACCGCCCTCTATGTCAGCAGTATTGAAGTGAGCTGTTTTGTTAGCACAGTTGAGCCACAGCAATCCACTCTACTGTGCGAATCATGTGAATGTCAGTGTTCCAGCAAAGCTCCACTCCAACCAATAACTCCGAGACAGACATCTCTCAAAAGTTCCTTTTATTTGGATAGTAACTGGCACAACGCTGGAATCCCGAATCTGAAAGTTCTGGGCTTCCTTGCAATAAGTAAAAACTACAAATGCACCGCCTGCACCCATCACCACATCACATGCCCCAATCACCATCCATCCCAAAGTGACACTTCCTTTCACTATATGCAACATGACCTGTCCTTGAATCAGAAAAATAATTTTATTATGTCTAACTAGATATACTCCAATGAATTCTCCACTCCCATTTTCCCAGGCTCAATTGTGGCAGCGAGGGAGCATCGGATCTCAATATGGCTTCCAAAGGTGACACTGAGCTAAAAAACAAGGGAATATAGGACAGGAAAGGACGGGGGAGGGCGGGCAGGGCCAGTCAGAGGTGGTATTTGCTGGTTCTCCGAACTACTCACAATTTCTACTACCAGTATGGCAGAACCAGTGTGAACCAGCTGAATGCCACCTCTGAATGTGAATCCTAATTCCAAAGGTAATTTGGGCAGCAGACGCTCCATCCAGTGCTGATTCAATTTCATCAATTTTAGTCCAAACCTGAACTCAGGCACTGATCAACAAAATTGTCTTCTCCCCCCCACCAAGAATTTTTTATTTCAATCTACATATAACAACAATACATTAACAGTGTGGCATCAATTTATTTATTTATTTATTTATTTAGTTAGTTAGTTAGTTAGTTAGTTAGTCAGTCAGTCTTATATGACACCCTATCTCCCGAAGGACTTAGGGTGGCTCGCATAAAAACACCCAATACAAAAGTTAAAAGCATTAAAAATAATTAAACTAATTAGACCAAATAAATAATTAAAGCCCAAACCACAAGACATTTAAAATGAAAGCCCCCCCTTCAGTCCAGGCTGGTTTGTTCAAATAACCAAGTTTTTAGGCCGCGGCGAAAGGAGCGGAGGTCAGTGGCCTATCATAGCTCCAGGGGAAGCTGGTTCCACAAAGTGGGCGCTCCCACAGAGAAGGGCTCCCCTAGGGACTGCCAGACAACATTGTTTGGCCACGGTACCCCAAGGAGGCCCTGTCTGTGGAGTGCGCACCGGGCAATTCATGTTCTATACTGGCAGGAGACATTCCCGCAGGTCCCCCCGCCCTAAGCCATGTAGGCCTTTATAGGTAAGTACCAGCACCTTGAATCTCACTTGGAGGGCAGCCGGCAACCAATGCAACTCGCGCAGGAGGGGTGTAACATGGGAGTATCAGGATACCCCATCACAACCCGCGCAGCCACATTCTGCACCTGCTGAAGCCTCTGCGTGGCCCACAAAGGCAGCCCCATGTAGAGAGCATTACAGTAGTCGATCTGGGACATAATGAGTGCATGAATGACCGTGTGTAGAGCATCTCAGTCCAGGTAGGGGCGCAATTGGAGCACCAGGTGCACCTGTGCGAATGCCCCCCTGGTCACGGCTCCCACCTGCTCCTCCAAACTGAGCCGTGAATCCAGGAGGACACCCAACTTGTGGACCCTTTCCACGGGGGGCAAACCTCTCCCCCCATGACTAGAGATGGAACATCCTGGGTCACCCAAGATGCCGGTACACATAGCCACTCGGTCTTGGCTGGGTTGAGCTGGAGCCTGTTCCTCCCCATCCAGATCCACACCACTTCCAGGCAACGAGACATCACAGCAAGGGCATCACTGAATTGGTGTGGGGTGGAGATGAAGAGCTGGGTATCCTAAGCATACTGATGATACCTCACCCCAAAACCACGGATGATCTTGCCCAGTGGCTTCATGTAGATGTTGTACAGGAGGGGAGAAAGGACCGACCCCTGGGGCACCCCGCAAGTGAGGGGCTGCGGAGCCAATCTCTGCCCTCCTGCCAACACCGATTGCGAACGCCCCGAAAGGTAGGAGGAGAACCACCGAAGAACAGTGCCTCTCACCCCCAACCCCCTGAGGCGCTGCAACAGGATACCATGATTGATGGTATCAAAAGCCACTGAGAGGTCTAATAGGACTAAGACAGAGGAATATCCCCTGTCCTGATCCCTCCAGAGATCATCAATCAGTGGGACCAATGCCGTCTCCATGCTGTACCCAGGCCTGAAACCCAATTGGTACAGATCTAATTAAAGAAGACCCAGCTGATCAGGACTCCGGGCGGCATATTAGTTTAATTAAATCATACATCTCTCATTGCGTTATATTCATATTAATTCGTACTTCTTCAATATTTATTTTCAACCTTATTTTCTCCAAGTGCCTACCACCATATCAATTAAAATATATAATGATTCCATTATTCAATTTTCTCCCTGTTTTTGCCTTCTTCTTTGAAATTTGTGAATGAGGAACAGATGGTCAGCCCTAGCACTTGAGGGCCTCTTTTACCATTTTCATACAGCTTCTCAATTTCAACACTAAGCCATGGTGCATAGGTTTATTCCCCAAAGGTTGGAACCCTTTGGGGAATACAGAAAAGATACCAATATTTCTCTTACCCTGTTGAGAGACTTTAGCTGTGACATATGATTTTGATTGATAATCAGTCTCTGTCTTTCAAAGTTCAACAGTTTATTTAGGATGGTACCCTTCTTTGTGAAAAACACCCAGCTTGTGATCTCCAGATCAGCTTTTAAATCTCCATTTTGGTCCCAGTACAGTTTGAATTCAGAAAAATTGTAGTGCATTCTTCTCCAGAAAGGGTGGAACTAGAATGGAAACATCCAGGAATTTCAAAAGTAGTAAACTTGGTAACTTATTCCTTTTTGTCTGTTCTCATATGTATCATTCCTCTGCAGCAGAGGTGGTATTCAGCAGGTTCTGACCAGTTCTGGAGAACTGGTAGCAGAAATTTTGAGTAGTTTAGAGAACGGGCAAATACCAGCTGATCGACTGGGTCTTCTTGTGTTGCCCTGCTGGAAAGTAGATTAGTGGGGTGGCAGGGAATGGAGATTTCGCAGTAACCTACCCCCAGGAGTGGGGAGGGAATGGAGATTTTACAGTATCCTTCCCCTGCCATGCCCACCAAGCCATGCTCACCAAGCATTTCCCACAGAACCAGTAGTAAAAATTTTTAATCCCATCACTGCTCTGCAGTGATTTAACTTGCAAGTTTTACCATGATCTTCAAAAGTGAAAAAGAATGGTTCCACATTTCTCTTCCCCTTCCCTGATTATGTCTATGGAGATTCCCAGTTATCCAGATCGTGACTGTTTCAAATGCATGGCGCAGCATAGGTGAATGAACACATCAGGAGAAGATTCAATACTATATCTGCATTTAAAAGGCAATGGCCACTCTTGTGAAGACAGCAAAGTCCAAATTTTGGATAGAGAGGACCGCTGGTTTGAAAGAGTGGTCAAAGAGGCCATCAATGTCAAAATTGAACAGCCCTCTCTCAACAGAAAAGGAGGTTTACAACATCATCTATCTCCAGTTTACAACACAGTCCTTTAAACAGTTCCAAGAAGGCTCGGCACTCATTTGCATTACTCAGGTAACTCTGACGATATAGATAAACCTCCAGATGGCCTTGTGATGATCAATGAAAGAAAGTAAATGCATCTATAAGAATCTCAATGAATGATATTCTTTTTTTGGAGACCCCAAGGCAAGTAAAATCTATGTCCATGTGAGTGGAAAAGTAAGAGTTTGGGAACACATTTTCCAACTATTATAATCTCTGAGTTGGAGAAGGGTGTAAACAGTACTTTTTCAATAACTGAGATGTTACACACAGGCTTAAACTATATTTACTGCTATTCCAGAAGGTGGAACAACATAAGACAAACTCAGTCAAGAGATTGTGGCTGAATGAGAGAAGCAGTTTCAGAGTTGAGCCAAGGAACAGCTATTTTAAATCTCCCCTTCACAGATTTTCTTAAATAGACCAAACAGCTATTAGTCAGAGAAGCTTTAACTGGGATTCCTGCAGAGAGAAGGGACTGGGCTACATTGTCTCCAACCTTAGCAACTTTACATAGGTCTCCAACTTTAAGACTTCTGGACTTCAATTCCCAGCTGGCTGAGGAATTCTGAGAGTTGAAGTCCACAAGTCTTAAAGTTGCCAAGGTTGGAGACCCTGGTTTAAAAGTGCTCCTTCATATGAAGGTAAAATTCTACAATGCTAAACATAAAACCACACATACAGGAATTTACTTAAAAATGCATACTTTTTTTAAAAAATTTACCCATAATCTCAAACTATATATGTCATAGTTCCCACTGTTTGGAATATTATGCCCTGAGCAATTGAATTGACCTAATCTGTTAGCCTCTTGTAGCATAAGAAGGTTGACATGGTTCCCTTCCTTCTACTATAGAATAGAATAGAACAGAATAGAATAGAATAGAATAGAATAACAGAGTTGGAAAGGACCTTGGAGGTCTTCTAGTCCAACCCCCTGCTTAGGCAGGAAACCCTACACCATTTCAGACAAATGGTTGTCCAATTTCTTCATAAAAACTTCCACTGTTGGAACATTCACAACTTCTGGAGGCAAGTTGTTCCCCTGATTAATTGTTCTAACTGTTCTAAGTTGCTCCTCTCCTTGATTAGTTTCCACTCATTGCTTCTTGTCCTGTCCTGGGGGGCTTTGGAGAATAGCTTGACTCCCTCTTCTTTGGGGCAGCCCCTGAGATATTGGAAGACTGCTATCATGTCTCCCCTAGTCCTTCTTTTCATTAGACTAGACATACCCAGTTCCTGCAACCGTTCTTCATATGTTTTAGCCTCCAGTCCCTTAATCATCTTTGTTGCTGTTCTCTGCACTCTTTCTAGAGTCTCCACATTTTTTTAAAATCATGGTGACTTTAGCTTCACTCTCCAAAAGGAACTAAGTTGTATGGATCCATACCTGCCATGGATGCAGCCTTGGATCCCCCAATGTCTCTGTGTCTTCCTTCCTTCTCCTCCTGGATCTGGAGGAATATGTAGCATTCAAGACATGGGCCAGAGTCTTAATGACACTGTAAAAACGATGGAAATTCCTGACCCCAACCAAGTTTCTTTTCTTTTGTGTTTCCAATGGTGCTTTCTCAGTGCACCTTCTCCGGCCTTTGACAGAAAAGATGTGCTTTGAAAAGGAACAGTGAAAAGATGAATCTCCTAATGGTGGCTCTATAAAGAAAAGGTGTACATGGGAATCTGACTCCGGCCATTTTTTCCGCACCAAGCTAAGGGTCCACACGGTATTCACATATTTGAAAAGTCTCATTTTGGTGGAAATAGTCCATTGACTTGTCTCCACTTAGAGGGGCTTCCCTGAGGGAGGCTGTATTTCTAGTCATTGAGAATTGCTGTGATATAACAACACAAATTCCACTCCTGAGCAGCAAAGGAGTCAAAGCCCTCATGAAATTCTCTCCATTTTCTGTGTCTGAAGCAAAGAGGCCAATCAAGCTCCATCCAAAATGCAGAAGAATTTTGACAATTTCTGGGTAGAACCCTTTTTGGGGGAACAGGGAATGGTAAAATGGCAATTGACTTTTATCATGCAGCGAATCTGAAAATAATTCAAAATTCATCTGAAAAAGCAATAAAGAATATCAGGGTCAGAACTATTCCAAAGTGTTAGCTTTAAGGAAATCCAGTTTGGTTCTTATAAACATATTTGCAGAGACTACTGTTGATTAGTCATTAACCCATATGAATACAGATTTTTTAAAAAGCTTAACATTTACAAGACTGTATGAAACAAGTGTACAAAAGAAAATGAATTATTAAAATGAATAAGAATGCAAATCTTATTTCTGTATCACCCCCATTATTGACCACAATCAGATCCACATACGCAGATCTCAACTGAAATATTTTGTTTAAATAAAGAGCTGTATTATATGTACTTTTTAAAAAAAATAAAAATTGACCACAAAGGAAATAAGTTGTTTTAATATAAGAATCCTAATAGGTCATTCATTCAATCTACAGTCCAAGATACTGATCGCTCTCTTTCTTATACATTGACATTAAAATAAAAATGTTATTCTAACTCTTGAACTTTGCAAATGGAAGTCTGTTCATTACAAATGGGTTGGTGCTCAAATCTTGCTTAAGTAAATAATGCCCTAAGATATTTAGACATTTCTGCATTGAAATATTTTTCAATTTGGAAGTACTTTTGTAGAGGCTCATCCATTCTAATGTGCCATCTTTAGTGAGAATGGCTGTATCTTTTTCAATTAAATTTCCCAGATTCTTTGTGTAGATTTTTTTTGCTTTTTCTCCAGTTGTACAAGAGACAGGGACAGATTCTAGTATAATTTGTGTATAATTTTACACCCCTCCTGCGCGAGCTGCATTGGTTGCCGGTTGCCCTCCGGGTGAGATTCAAGGTGTTTGTTTGTTTATTTATTTATTTATTTATTTATTTATTTATTTATTTATTTATTGGACTTGTATGCCACCCCATCTCCGAAGACTCGGGGTGGCTCACAACTAAAAACCACAACAATAAATAATTAAAAGAGAATTAAACCAAATTCACAAGCCCAAAAATAGATACTAAATTTACAATACCTAAAATCATTTAAGAACACACACCCCATGGAAAGGGTCACAGCCAGATTGGTCAAACCAGGTCTTCAGATCATGGTGGAAGGTGCGGAGGTCAGGGGCCAGGCGGAGCCCTAGGGGGAGTTGGTTCCAGAGGTCAGGGGCCATGACAGCATAGGCTCGTCGCCGGGGGACCGCCAACTGGCAATGGTCCGCTGATGGGACCCTGAGGAGTCCTTGCCTATGTGCTCTCACAGGGTGGTTGGCACTTGATATTGGTAGGAGTCGCTCCCTTAAATATTAAGGACCCATGTCGTGAAGGACTTTGTATGTTAAAACTAAAACCTTGAATCTCACCCGGAGTGCAACCAGCAACCAATGCAAGCAGCGGGAGGGGGGTAACATGGGAGAATGGAAACTCCCATCACCACCCATGCATTTGCACCAGCTCTCTGGATGGTATGCAAGGGCAGTCCTAAATAGAGACGGTTGCAGTAGTCGAGTCTAGAGGTAACAAGGGCATGAGTGACTGTGCCCAGGGCATCTCGGTCCAGAATGGTGAAGTTGACAAACAAGGTGGAGCTGGGCAAAGGCCCCTGGCAACAGCCCCCACCTGCTCCTCCAACGAGCCGTACATCCAGGAGGACCCCCAGATTCGTGCCCTATCCACAGGGGCAACACTCTCCCCTATGGCCAAAGATGGATATTCCTGCCTGGGCCAGATGCGGTATGCACAGCCACTCAGTCTTGGCGGGTTGAGTCAAGCATGTTCCCACTCATCCAAATCCGTACCGCATCCAAACACGGGTCATCAGAGAGGGCATCACTGATCTGGTTCGGGGTGGAGATGTACAGCTGGGTGTCATCCACGTACTGATGGAATCTCACGAAACCATGGATGATCTCACCCAGCGGCTTCATGTAGATGTTGAATAAAGAGGAGAGGACCGACCCTGAGGGACCCCACAGAGAGCACCCTGGGGTGGACCTCTGCCCCCTGCCAACACTGATTGCGCTGCCCGAGGTAGGAGGTGAACCACTGAAGAACAGTGCCCCCACTCCCAACCCCGAGGCGCATAAAGGATACCATGGTTGATGGTATCGCTGCTGAGAGGTCTAATAGGACCAGGACAGAGGAAAAACCCCTGTCCCGAGCCCTCCAGAGATCATCCATCAGTGCGACCAATGCCGTCTCTGTGCTGAAACCGGGTGGAAGCCCGATTGTCTGGTCCAGGTAGTCCGCTTCATCCAGGAAGAGTGGAAACTGCTGAGCCACCACACTCTCAACCTTTGCCAAAAGCGAAGGTTGGAGACTGGATGAAAGTTGTCTAACTGGTCGGGTCCAGGGCAGGCTTCTTCAGGAGGGTCTCACCACGCCTCCTTCAAGGCAGGAAAAACACCCTCTCTTAAAGCGTTGACAACTGCCGGAGCCAACCATGGGTGACCTCCCTGGCGGCATAAGCCAACCAGGAAGGACGGGTCCAACAAACATGTGGTGGAACTCAACCGCCGCATAATCCTGTCCACTTCATCCTCGGAAACAGGATCGAACTCATCCCAGATCACATGGCCAGACTACTTGCATCCCGATCCTCAGACCACTGCAAATCAGAGGACAACCCGCTCCAAATCCGGCGATCTTATCTGACAGATATTGACCAAATTCCTCAGCCCTTCCCACAATGGGTCCAGTCCCCTCTACTGCAAGGAGAAGCGGGTGGCCAAACAGGGTGGCTGGGCAGTTATCTGTGGGCGCTGAGGGGGGAGAGATAAGACCTCTGCCCGCTCTCATAGCTACCAGATAAGTCCTAATATGGGCTCTTAGCTGGGCTCGATCGGACTGGGAGCGGGTGGACCTCCACCTGCTCTCTAAACCCCTCTGATGGCTTCATCTCCCAGAGCTCCTCTGTACCAAGGAGCCATCCGGGATCCACGGCGTGTGAGGGGCGCATGGGGACAACCCTGTCGAGGGCATCGATGCAGCCTGTTGCCAAGCAGTCACCAGATCCTCGACAGAGCTGTGGGCAAGGGAAGAGGAAGAAACCCCAGTTCGCCTGGAACCTCTGGCGTCAGGGTGGAACCATCTAAGTGGCTCCTCATCCCAGCAGTGGGGGGGCCTGTTGGAAGACCAGCCATAGGAGATAGTGATCAGACCATGGAACGGGCAATGCCATAAAAGTGGCTTGCCCTCTGTCACTACGCCACTGTTTAGAGACAAAAACTAGGTCGAGAGTGTTTCCCCCTTCATGAGTCGGGCCTTGAATCAATTGGGTCAGGCCCATGGCTTCCATAGAAGCCATGAATTCCTGGACCAAACCCGATGCTCCGCCCAGGGAGGGCAGATTGAAGTCTCCCAGGACTATAAGGTCCGGGAACTCCAGCCACCCGAGAGGACATTGAGAAGCCCAGGCACTGCCTGCACACAGCTGGGGGAAAGGTATGCGAGCAGCAAGCCCACCCGACCATTGGGCCCCCACCTCAGGAGGAGGGTCTCACTCCCGCCTATCTCTGAAACAGTGACCTCCCTTGGAAACAAGGTCTCCCGGATAACCACAGCCACCCCACCACCCCTTCCCTGGGCCCGTGGCCAGTGCAAAACCAGGAAACCTGGAGGGCCCAATTCAACCAGAGGGACACCACCCTCCGGGCCCAACCAGGTCTCGGTGATACAAGCCAGGTCTGCAGCCGCCTCCTCTATGATCTCACGGAGGAGGGAGGACTTATTAGCCACGGACCTGGCATTAAAATACACCAGCCTAAGCCCAGGGGTCCCGGTTCCCGTGCCCCCTAGGGAGGAGGCCATAGGGTCAGAGCATGCCACCGCACAGAAATGGCGGGTGCAAGCTCCCAACACATGATATGGCCTTATGCCTCGACGTCTCCTACCAATCCCAACCACCCTGGGAATCGCGATCCCCTCCTCACACCCCAGGGCCCTGCCGGCCCCCAACCCCCACCCCCCCGCCATGCACCAGGCTGCAAAAAGACCCATCTGCCCCCTCCCTAACCCCTTAAGATGGCCAATTAAAAATTTAAATGTTTCCCCTTCGTGCCAAAATTAAAATTTAAACCCTTGGCCGCAGCATGCCACCTCTCGGGATCCCAAGATCCGTCATTAAGGTAAGCTCTTGGCCACCCAAAGGGCCACTTCACAGACAGGGGAACCGTCTGGAGGGCCCATAACTCCAGCGGAGAGTAGGCAGGCATAATAAACACATTCCAGGGCAAATCGGTACAGTAGGCTATCAGCTAGATGGCGATAACTGCAAAGATGGAACAAGTGCAGTACAAAGGGCCGGGCGATGATGGTCAGGAACAGTCCACAATCAGCAGCTCCCTCACAGCTGCCGATGGCCCGAGTCAAAATGGTCCAGTCACTGCTCTCCCACCACAGTGACTTGTGGGAAGTGTTGGTGTTAACATTCAAAGTCCTTTACGATATGGGTCCGGGGTACTTGGGGAGTGTCTCCTGCCAATATCAAACATCAATCGCCCTTTGCGTGTGCACAGACGGGGTCTCCTCAGGGTACCGTCGGCTAGACAATGCCGGCTAGCAGTGCCCCGGGGAAGGGCCTATTCTCTTGTGGCCCCCGCCCTGTGGAACCAACTCCCTTTGGAGCTCCGGTTGGCTCCTGATCTCCGCTCCTTCCGCCATGATCTGAAGACCTGGCTGTTTGCACAGGCCGGGCTGGACTGACCTCCTGGGGTTTTTAAAGTATTTTAATGGGTTTTTAGTGATTGGGCTTGTTGATTTAATTCTGTTTTAAATATTTATTGGTTGAAGTATTGTGTTTTTAATTGTGAGCCGCCCCAAGTCCTCACAGAGAGGGGGTGGCATATAAGTCCAATTATAAATGAATGAATGAATGAATGAATGAATAAATAAATAAATAAATAAATAAATAAATAATTTGTCAGTTCTACAATTCAAGAAGTTGTTACTTGTACTTTTTTTTATAAAAAACCTGAGGGTAGGACAAGAAGCAATGGATAGAAAAACCCAATCAAGGAGAGAAGCTTCCCCTAGAGCTCCGGGTGGCCCCTGACCTCCGCTCCTTCCGCCGTGACCTAAAAACCTGGCTGTTCCAACTAGCCTACCTGGACTGATGGGGGAGGGTTTTTAAATGTTTTTAATGGGAATATTTATGAGACCTTGGTTTAATTGCCTTTTTAATATTTGTATATTTGTATTGGATTGTTTTTAGTTTGTAAGCCACCCTGAGTGCTTCAGGAGATAGGGCAGCATATAAGATCATAAATAAATAAATAAATAAATAAATAAATAAATTAATTAATTTAGAACTAAGGAGAAATTTCCTGACAGTTGGAAGAATTAATCTTAAACTTTCCTCCAGAAGTTGTGAATGCTACAATGCTGGAAGTGTTTAAGAAGAGATTGGATAACCATTTGTTTGAAGTGGTGTAGGGTTTTCTGCCTAAGCAGCGGGTTGGACTAGGACCTCCAGTGTGCCTTCCAACTCTGTTATTCTATTCTATTCAAAAGACAGAATTTTGGAAGTTTGTCAGTTTCTGTAACTTTAATTTCATACCAATAATTATATGTCCTGATTTTAGACATAGTAGAAATTTATATAAATTCCCAAATCAGGTCTGAAGGTAGTAAGTGGAGTATGTTTATCCAATCCCAAAATACTTCTCAGATGATATGATTAGCTTTGTTCTAGTAGTGATATATTTGAAGCATATATTTTAGGCATAATAGTAAGATGAATGGGACTGAAGTTGCTAGGATCTTTTTTATTTATCAGTGAAAGTTCCCCATTAATGGAGATATTTTTGGAATATTTCAGCTGGTAGGAAGTCTTCTTCAGGAGCATTATTGCTGTTCAAGACTGTTGTGATGAATTTCATCATGTATATTCAAGGAAAAAAATGACAATATGTTGCTTGTATCTTTGTATTTTTTTAACAAAGTGGTTAATTAATTCTGTGGTTCCTACAAATTCATAAAATATACGTGTTTTAGCAGCTATTTGAAAGATAAACCATTTGGATTCTTTTAATGAAGCTGGGATGTGTTTACCATTGAAAATATTACTACCTTTGTTAACATTATGTACTAAACATGAGCTTACCATCTCTGCTGCACCATCCATCCATATAGAAGACCTTTTGATTGTACATAGAGCCTCTCCTAACCTTCCCAAGTGTGAAGAAGAAGAAGAAGAAGAAGAAGAAGAAGAAGAAGAAGAAGAAGAAGAAGAAGAAGAAGAAGACCAGGAGGGGTTTCCATTGCTTTGATCCTTACTCCCCACTACCAGTCCCCAAGCATAACACCTTAAACAGCTATGGTTAAAAGCAACTCTTACTTTTTGACCAGAGGATATGGTTGAATCTTTTATTGATACACCCATTACCTTACTCAATTTACTTATCAAAGAAACAGCCATGCAAACCTGAGGGATTTTGTAGATGCCTCCTAATGTTGAAATCTGGATAGAGATGTCATCAGCAGCTACATCAACAAGAACCAAAATGTTGTCCTTTCTTCCACAGCTGTAGTTGGGAATATTAGCTTCTCCGGTAGAGAGGATGTCCAGCAAGGCTTCTGAAGTGCCAGGTATGTTCAAATAGTTGTCATGAATGTTGTAGCCAAGTGTGATATTTTGTGGAAGCCAGGGAGTCTTGCTGGCCACTTGAATATTAAAAATGTACTGTAGAAATGTTTCTTTATCACAAGGTATACTGATGTAAAAAAGGGTTTCATGTTATCATCACCATCATTACATAACAATATATTTTTCAATATAATCTTCTTTGTCTCCTCAAGCTTTCTGAGTCTTAAGCTAATACTGACCCAGAATCAAATGCAAATACTAGTCACTCATCCCCATTTCATTTTAAAAAGTGTTGGGAGATGGGATTTAAATAGTGTTCCATTAAGCTTAAAAATCATAACACACCACTATTTGTAGCAGCACTAATTTTGATCTGCCCAGTAACTATGATTCAATATAATTCAATCATTAAAGTAGAACCATCATATTAGCAAGAGGATGTTTCATAAGTGATCCAGAAAAGAAATAATAGAAAACTCCTTCTATTCTTATAAGGATTAGACATTGAATATGAATGAGAGGCCATAAAAAAAGAAATAGGCTGAGCAAAGGAAACTACAACCCTTTACTAAAAGTCAGTATTCAACAGATAACTCAGAATTGAACTGGGAAAAGTATATTATTTGGATTTCTTTCAGGTTTTCCCTCCCCATCTTGAGATTTGAGTCTCTTCTATAAAATAAGGCAAAAGAGAGAGAATCAAAGTGATTCAGGAATTTATACAGTTCTGCAATATAGGAATAAGTGAAATAAGAAGAAAAAAAAGGAGAATGCTGGAGAATGCTGGAGAGCAAATGGAGGAATGCAACTCCGTCACACTGAATGACTTACACATGAGACTGAATTGAAGGAGCCCTGTTGAAAGGCAATGTTGTTATATCCATTATTTTTCTTGCAGTGGTGATCATAGTAATGAGATGGTCTCCTGGTCTATAATAGCTCCGTGGTCTTTTTTCATCCTGGTACTCCAAACTCAGAGGACATTTCATTCTAAGCTTCCCAGAGACAGGCTGGGACATCAGAAGCAGCAGAAGCAGAAGCAGGAGGTCCATAATTCACGGGTTAAATTAATCCCCTTCTTGTTTTTAAACAAGAACAACAAGTAGCATTAAAAGAATTCAAAGCCCTCTCACAAGATGGAAATGCCAGTGACTTTCGTGATTCCAACACAGACAAACTGAACTTCACTAGGAAAAGCGAGAGACATTCAAAGCCACATCCCCTCCTTGTCCCTTAAGTTGTGCCACACAGAGTGTGACCTTATGTATTTATTCTTTTTTGATACAATTTTTTTCTTTTTTCTTCAATCTGATGTTTACCTCAAAGGCGAATTGCAGTAGAAGAAGACTCAAAGATTGGAACTGTGAAAATTACAGTAATAAGCAGCTTCTCCTCTGAGGATCCTAAACTTCTTCAGGACTCCTTGAGCAGAGCTGGATAAAAGTATGTTAGTGAGAAATCAGTTACACCCCTGGGGACACTGTTCTGTAATATTGTGCTCCTTCTTGTCAGGTCTTCTCCAGGAAGTAATGTTGGAAGAATATAGTTCAAAAGCCAGATTATGACTTCTACTATCCTTCAAAGTGGGATCTTGTCTCCAGACACCACTGGAGACCAGAGCTGGGCTTCAAAAATTTTAGCAAAGGGTTCTCTGCCTGGTTGCTGGGTGGGTGTGTCCATGGTGGGTGTGGCCTAGTCGCCTCCTGCACCATGGTGGGGGGGATGTTTTTGCCCTCCTCGGGCTCCTCGAGCCTCCGGGAGGGCGAAAATGGCCTCCCCGGACTCCAGAGGCTCTCTGGAAGCCAGAAACAGGCCCATTTCAGGCCTTCCTGAACTTCCTGGAGACCTTCACCATCCCTGAGCCTCCATGTGCACCCTGCACTCACCTACATCCAAAATGGGCCATGTGGGGACTCCTGGGAGGGGTGCAGCAGGGTGGGTGGGACCAGCCAGGAGTGGTCTCTGTTGTCTAATGCCAATTAAGTAATCAATACCCTCGAACCCTTGAAGGATCAGATGATGTATGTACAGAGAAGGCCCTGGGGATCAGAGGAAGGGTCACATGTGGAGATAGGAGCCAGGTATGGATGGAATGGACATGAGAGTGAGGAATATGAATTCTGATCAAACATTTTCTCTTGTCTTCATTTCTTTGCCTTAATCAGCCTTGCTCCTTCCTGTCTTCTCTCTCTCTACAGAAGGAGGGGGGTCGCAGGGGAGTGGGGGTGCTGCCTCAGACAAAGTTAAAACTGCTTTTACTTTTCTCTATGGAAGGAGGGGGGTCGCTGGGAGTGGGCCTTGAGCTGCTCTGCAATAGGAAAGTGGTTGGAACCACATGTTCTTAGCAAGGCAGAAGTTAGCACCATAAACCACTACTCAGGATATTAGGAACAAGAGCATCGCCATGGTATTTATTTATTTATTTATTTGTTTTGACTTGTATGCCACCACTCTCCAGAAAGGACTCGGGGCGGCTCACAGATAAAAACACAGAACAATAAATTAGTTAAAAAGAAATTAAACTAACAAGCCAAAATACAAGTATAAAACCAAATTAAAATCGAATTTAAAACCCACCCTCTCCCCTAGGAGATCAGTCCAGCCCAGCCTGTAAAAACAACCAGGTTTTTAGATCGCACTGGAAAGAGGAGAGACCAGGAGCCAGCCGGAGCTCAACGGGTAGCTGATTCCATAAGGCAGGGGCCGATGCAGAATAGGCCCTTCCCCGGGTCACCGCAAGCCGACATTGTTGTGCGGATGGCAACCCGAGGAGTCTCAACCTATGTGCTCGCACAGGGTGACCGGTATTTGATATCGGCAGGATACATTCCTGCAAGTACCTCGGACCCATGCCATGAAGGACTTTGAATGTTAATGTCAAAACCTTGAATCGTATGACATGCGATCTTAACTCTCTAAGATCGCCATCGATATCTCTGCTGCTGGACGGTCCCAACTGACCTAAACCATCCCATAGAGATGGTGATTGGTAAGGGCATGTCCTGCTGATCCCAGGGACACAGCAAAGTCCCTGGTAGATCCAAGCCCTTTTGCCGGCGGCGGAGAGGCAGCCATTAAAGCTGCTGAAGCTGGGACAGCTCCAGAATGGAAGAGATCGAGAGAAAGTGTGTCAGCTGGTGAGATGATTTTCTACTAATTATTTTGAGAGAACACCCTAAAAGACTTAAAGGGAAATTAAAAGTGTAGATAAAATAGATCAAGTGGTGAAATTAAGCTAAGTTTAAACTGAAGGTTTTTTTTCTTTCCTTTTACCGGAATTTGGAATTTGGCAAAAGCTTCTTAATTATTGACTGGACTGGTCTTTTCTAATTTTTATTATCTTTTTTCCTCTTTATTTTTTGACTAATTCTTTTTTTTCTGAGAGCCTGCTTTGATTAAGGCTTTTCTTTTTTATTTGAGGTTTATTTTTTCCCCTTTTCTTTTAAAAGACTTTATTTTTTCTCTCTCTCTTCCTGGCTTGGATACATGAGAAGTGAAAGTAAGTAGCACTGCCATCTAGAGGCTTGGATAATTTGTTTTCTTTTCTTTCTTACTTGTTTATGTATGGGAGCTACATTCAAGGACTCTGAGCTTTTCACTGAAAAGATAGTGGGATGAACATGGCAGATTGTTTATACAGGTGTTCCTCTGTGTAACTATTGATAGCCAGAGTCTGGAATTGAAGCTGAAAGAAAGAAGATTGAAGTGACCTTGAAAAGATGGGAACTGGAAAGTTTGAATTGATTTACTTTACAGCCTTGGATATTTAATGGCAGTGACTTGCTTTTTGGAATGATTTGCTATTTTTTTTTCACTCCCCCTCTAGCTGGATTTTTACTTTGGGATTTTAGCTCTTTAACCCAGGAACTAGATTATATATATTTTTTCTCTTTACCCATTCTTCTTTATTCTATTTTTTTGGGTTTTTTTAAATTAAGGGAATTATATAGACTATTTTTTTATTAATTTTCTTTGTTCTCCCTTTACTTCCTTTTAAAAATTTTTCATCTTTTTTCATCTTTTTCTCTTTTTATATTTTTCTTTTTTCCTTTGCATATAATTGGAACTAATTGGATTAAGGTGTACAAGAACCTGAAGATCTCCCCCCTTTTTTTCCTCTTTTCCATTTTTCTCCCCTCTTTTTTATATTTTTTATTGGGATAGTAGTTGTCTACTCCTGTCCTTTTTTCTTTTTTCCTTTTCTTTCTCATTTTTGTTTTCTTCTGCTTTTTGTTTTTTACTTGTTAACAACTACAAAATGAGTAGAAAGACAACAACTCCAGCTTCTCAAATACCAACTGCTTCCTCCTCGTCAAGTGGAGGACAATGATCAATACAAATGATATTGCAACAGGAGAAGGAAAAGGAGAAGGAAGTGACATTGCAGATGATTATGCAAGGAATTCAAAAAATAGAAGTAAAAACAGATAATATTGAAAAGAGAATGGAGAATATTGAGAAAAGAACTGAAAAGACAGATGAGAAAGTTGAGAATATTCAACAGATGATGATGAAATATGAGGAAAGACTTAAGAAAATTTAAGAACAAGAAGAACAAAGAGATAAGAAAATTGGAGACATTAATACTAGATTGAGTGAAGTTGAAAAAAGCAGGAGTGAACCATTGGGATGGGAGATTGACAGGTCAGAATTTTATCTGAGATTTCAAAATGTGGAGGAAGAAAAGGGTGAAAACCTTGCTGAAAAAATGACAGAAATACTGGCAGAGGGATTAGAGATAACCGAAGAGAAAATGATGGATGGAATGGATGAAGTGTTCCGTGTCTATATAAGATATGCAATGAGGAATAAGTTACCAAGAGAAGTTCATATTAGATTTACTAAGAAAATTATTAAAACACAGATACTACAGGTGGCAAGAGAAAAGATGTTAAAGTATAAAGATAAAGAAATTGTGGTACTGAAACAAGTACCAAGAAGAGTAAGAGAGATGAGAAGAGAATACCTTTTACTGACCAAAGAACTACTTAAAAGAGGAGTAAATTACAGATGGCTGATACCAGAAGGTCTCTTGTTCACTTGGCAGGAACAAAGAGACAGAATTGACACAGTTGAAAAAGCCGAGTTATTTTATTTAGAGTACCTCAGAGGAAAGGAGGAAGATACAAGAGTCTTTGATTGAATTTCAAGAGGAGTGTATAGCAGTAATTGAAAAAGAAAAAGAAGAAGGTGCAGTAGGTGGTGCACCCAGAGAGCAACAAGAAGTAAGATCCATTAGAGCAACAAAACCTTCTTATAAAGTTTAAAATGGATGAGAGAAAATTGATTACGATGAACATAAATGGACTTAATTTAGCTACTAAAAGAAGGAAAGTATTTCATAAATTAGAGAAATTAAAGTTCGATATAAGTTGTTTGCAAGAAGTGCATATTAAAAAACAACATGAATACATATTGAAACAAAAAAAGTTAGGGAAATTATTCACGTCATTGGCACAATGTAAAAAAAGAGGTGTGGCCCTACATATTAGAGATACAATTCTGGCAAAATTAATTTATACAGATGATGATGGAAGGATTTTGATGGTGGAAATAATGGACAATAATGTAAAAACACGTTTAATAGCAATTTATCCTCCAAATGATAATCAAGAAGAATTTTACAAGAAATTGCATATGAAAATAATTGAACTGGACTATGTTACTGTTTGTATGATGGGAGATTATAAAATCATTAATTATAAAACACAGAAATCAACAAAGAAAACTAGAAAGACACTACCAAAATCCTTTTTTTGAATGATAGAGGAAATAAATTTAAAAGATGCATGGAGAGAGAGAAATATGGAAAATAAGCAATATACTTTCTATTCAAATAGGCATGCATCATGGTCTAGAATAGATATGATATGGATATCAGCAGATTTATTTTCTAACATATAAGAAATTGAAATAGGAGCAAGTACTTGGGCAGATCATAATCCAATGACAATTACTTGGAAAGGACAAAAGAGGAGATCTAGATGGACTTTAAGACTGAGTGGCTGTATGTACCGCATCTCGAGTTATCCAGGATGTTCCATTTTTAGCTATGGGGGGAGAGGTGTTGCCCCCCATAGATAGAGTATGTAACTTGTGTGTCCTCCTGGATGCACAGCTCAGTTTGGAGCATCAGGTGGGAGCTGTGGCTAGGGGGGCATTTGCCCAGGTTCACCTGGTGCACCAGTTGCATCCCTATCTGGACTGGGATGTGCTGTGCATGGTCACTCATGTACTCATTACCTCCCGTTTGGACTACGGCAATGCTCTCTACATGGGGCTGCCCTTGAGAACCACTCGGAGGCTTCAACTGGTTCAGAATGCGGCTGCATGGGTTGTGATGGGAGTGTCCCGATACTCCCATGTTACACCCCTCCTGTGTGAGTTGCATTGGTTGCCAGTTGCCCTCTGGGTGAGATTCAAGGTGCTGGTACTCACCTATAAAGCCCTACATTGCTTAGGACCGGGGCATTTGTGGGAACCTCTGCTGTCAGCAATGACTTCCCAATGTCCTGTGCTCTCCCACAGACAGGGCCTCCTTGGGGTGCTGTCAGCCAGACAGTGTCGGCTGGTGACCCCTAGGGGGTAAGGCCTTCTCTGTGGGAGTGCCCACCCTGTGGAATCAGTTGCCCCTGGAGCTTCGGATGGCTTCTGACCTTCAATCCTTCTGTTGTGGCCTGAAAACATGGCTCTTCCAGCTTGCCAACCTGGAGTGATGTAGGGGGCGGGGTTTTTAGTGGTGGTTTGTCAGTTTTAACTATTATATTGGGATGTTTGTTTAATTGGCTTTTTAATGTTTGTATTGTATGTTTTTATCATTGTGAGCCGCCCTGAGTCCTTCGGGAGATAGGGCAGCATAGAAATCCCAATATAAACAAACAAACAAACAAACAAACAAACAAACAAACAAATAAATATAGAAGACCAAATGTCCCTAGACATTTGAGCCAGATGGAATAGATCAGGGCTGTGAAATTCATCCCATGAGCTGGATACATCACACACTGGCCACACCCCCACCCATTTTTGCGAAGGGGAAAAAGTCCCAATATGTCATGTGATGCTATAGTGATGATACAAGTTTGACACCCCTGGAATAGACCAAATACACCAAACAATTATAGATCAGGAGACCATTTCAGTGTGGGTCCTTTCTCAACAACTGTTGAGGTTCAACCATACAGTTTCCACAGGTATCCAACTGAAGTTATCTTCATTAAGTGCCTCCATATAACCAGAAGAAAGGAATCCATGTCCCTAGTTTTTTGTAGGTGTCGCATCAAATTGGTGTCAAAGGGAAAAATCTATTGGCCCTGCTATCTTTCTCCATATTTTACACAATGATATAATGCAAAAAACATTCAGCGTCCTTAGCCTAGAGGGGCACCAAACTCCATAGTTCTTGGTGATCTTACTTAGCACTCTCTGGAGAAAAGAAGGATAGCAGAAGTCAACAAAATACTGTAGGTGTTGAAATGCTGCATTTTCCTCCAGCCAGGGGTGGGCTGCTACCGGTTCGCACCTGTTCAAGTGAACCGGTAGCTAATTTTATGGCCAGTTCAGTGAACTGGCAAATCCCAGCCCTGGCTGGCCCCACCTACTCTGCCCCACCCCTCCCAGGAGTCCCCACATGGCCCGTTTTGGATCGCAAGTAAGTGCAGAGAGTCAGGGAGGGTGAAAAATGGGCCTCTTGGAAATTCCGGAAGGCCGAAAACAGGCCATTTTTTGGGCTCCGGAGAGCCTCCAGAGGCTGGGGAGGCCATTTTTGCCCTCCTGGAGGCTCAAAGAAAGACTCATCTTTGGATTTGAATCTCTTCCTCAAACTAGGTGAAAAGGGTCCCACACAACCTGTTTTCACTCCCAGGCCAGGGTGGTACAGGAGGCGACTAGGCCATGCCCACCATGGCCACACCCACCCAGCAACCGGGCAGAGAAACGATTGCTAAATTTTTTGAAGGACATGCTCTATTCCAGCTTCCTTCCTGCAAATGGAGCCAAGGAAGAAGTTCAAGATCCCCAGAGGAAAAGTTGCTTCTCACTATAATTATCACCATGCTGCTCTTTGAGATGTCTTCTTCTATTTCTCCAGTGACTGATGTAAACATCAGAATGAAGCAATGTAAACATTAGTCTGTGCTGTTAAATGTACCTTTCTCTCTTTTCCAGGTGAAGCTTGCTTTATCTCTGTCTGAATCAGGAAAGCCACTGGCTCTTGTGTGAGAACTTCTAATTCTTCAACTCTTCTTCCTGTTCTTGTTTAGAAACAGGAAGGGGAGTGATTCAACCCCATGAATTATGAATCTCCTGCTTCTATTTCTGATGCTACTGTTGTCCCTGCCAGTCTCTGGGAATCTTACAATGAAATGTCCACTGACTTTGGAACACCAGGATGGAGAAAAACCATGGAGCTATTACAGACCAGGAGACCATCTCTTTGGTATTTTCACCACTGGCACAAAAATATTGAAATTAATGTTCCCTTTTAATGTGGCTCCTTCTATTCAATCTCATTTGTAAGTCATTCAGGATAATGGAGTTGCATACACTCCATTTATAATTATAACACTCTCATTTTGTTTTCCTTATTCCACTTGCACCTCTTTTGCAGCACCTGTCCTGTCTACTTTTCTGAATCATTTTGATTTCCATGTTTTCTTTGTCTTAGTTTGAGGAAGAGTTTCAAATTCAAAGATGAGACAGAAAAAAGAAAACCATGAAAACCTCTCCCTGTTCAATCTTGAATTCATGACTTGAATACTGACTTTTGTTTAAATTAGAGATTATTGTAGTTTTCCTCTGCCCAATTCATTTCAAATATAACTACTCATTGATATTTACTTCCTGATCCTTATAGAAATACAGGATGATTATTTTTATAGTGGTTTCTGGGTCACTTTTGAAACACCCTCTTCCTTTTATGGTGGTTCTACCTTAATTATTCAATTATTTTGAACCCTGGTTACTGGGCAGATGAAAATTAGCACTGCCACAAAGAATGGTGTATTTGTGATTCTAAATCCAGGAGGAGGACTATATCAATTCCACTTTCCCAATATTTATTAAAATTAAATGGAGATGGGTGAGTATCATTTGTCTCTGGGTTTGAAATCAGTATTGGCTTAAGACTTTGAAGGCTTCAAGAGACAAAGTGGATTAGATTGAAAAAAATATGTTGTTGGTTCTGTTGATGATAATAACATGACCATTTTTACAGGAATAAAAAATTACTGCTCGTTCAAAACTGCATGCTTTATTTTCACTAGTCAAGCAATATATATATATATATATATATATATATATATATATATATATATATATATATATATATATATATATATATGGTCTTGGTGTATTCGGGTCTTGTCCGTGTAAGGTTGAAATACCTTGGCAACGTTTGTGAAATCTCATCCGTCATCTTCAGGCTGGTGTCTTCAGCTTGTTCTCCTGGGAGAAGTGTGTGATTGTGGCTGTTTTCCCTTTTAAACTCTAGAGTTGGATGTGTTGTTACTTCTTGATTGGTTTGTGGAGTTGATGTAGGCAGATTGGATGGCTTTTCCTGAGACCCTGTGTGGCTGAGGTGCTGGCTGTGTGTCTCTCAGCCTTTTGTGTTGTAACGACCTGGGTAATGGGCTGTGTGATGACCTTCTGAGTTCTATTGTTGTGATGTCCTGGGTGTGGTGCTGTAATCTCCTGGGTCGTTGTCTGTGCTGCAACCTCCTGATGTTTTGTGTTGTGATCTCCTGAGTTCTGTGATGTAGTATCCTGGGTGGAAGGCTGTGATGTGGCATTCTGGGCCTTGGTTTGGCTCGAGTTTGAGGTCTGGCTATGTGTTTATAGCGTGTGTCAGTTTGCTTAGTTTGGGGGTCGGAGGGGTGTAGCAGCTGGTGTTGCAGCCATGGTCTGGTTTCTGGATGGTGGTTGCCTTTCATCTGTGGCGTGGGCTTGGGTTTGAGTCTGGTGAAGGAGATTGGTGGTGGCATCATGTGTTATTTTGGGTCGGTGTTGGTTTTGTGGCTGGGACTCGTTTGTTGATTAGGGCTAGTTTCCAGATGTCTGGTAGGCGGAAGTATCATCCCGTTTATTCATGTTATGGGGGTGTTTCTCTATTTCGATGGCTTCCTAATTATTCTCTTGTTGAAGTGTTCAGTATTGGAGATAAGTTTGGATCCCTCAAAATCAATTTCATGTCCTGTGGCTTTAAGGTGCTGGAAAAGGGAGGAAGTTTTTCTTCTTTTCTGACTGCGTTCTTGTGTTCTGCGTCGTGCATTTATTCTCCTGTTGGTTTGTCCAATGTATGTGGCTGGGCAAATTTTGCATGGTATTTTATAAACTCCTTGGTTTTCTAGCTGGATCTTGTCTTTGGGGTTTCTTAAGATGTTGGCTATTTTTGGTCAGTGCCAAAGGCTGTCCTGATATTGTGTTTGTGGAGAATTTTGCTGATTTTATCTGTGGTGCCTTTGATGTAAGGGAGGAGGGCAATGCCATTGTCCTGTTCTGTGTCTTGGTTTTTGGGGAGTCTCCTTAGGATTAGGTTGGTGATTGTGCTTCTTTGGAATCCATTGGACACTAATACATTAGTGAGAGTCTGTAATTCTGTTCTCAAATGGTCTTTGTCAGCTAGGCGTTTGGTTCTGGAGATGAGGGTCTTGGCTACGGAGTTGATCTGTGCAGGGTGGTGATGGGATTGTACAGACCCTAGAACATATCTAGTCAGAGTTATCCATAGTTGTCTTTCATGCCTTGGGGATAGAAGAATAGGTCTTCTGCTCCTGGGGAAAGGTCCAACACTCTCAGTTCACATGAAACTATAATTATTTATTTATTTAGATTTGTATGCCGCCCTTCTCCCTAAGGACTCAGGCGTGAACAAATAAAAAGAATACATTTACAATAAAAAACATATTAAACAAATACAAGTCTATAAATTACTAAAAAAGCATTAAAACAATTAAAATTACAATAATGACAATACAATTAAAACAACCCACCCCCGGGTCAATCCAGGCCGGCCTGCTGAAACAGCCATGTCTTCAGGTCTCGGCGAAGGCGGAGATCAGGGGCCAAACGAAGATCCATGGAGAGCTGATTCCATAGGGTGGGCGCTCCCACAGAAAAGGCCCTGGCCCTGGGAACCGCCAGCCGACAATGCCTAACCAACGGTATTCCCAGAAGGCCCCCTGTGGGGAGGCGCACGAGGCGTCAGGCGTGATGCTGGCAGGAGGCGTTCCATAAGTACCCTGGACCCCAGCCATTTAGGGCTTTATAAGTTGCTACTAACACCTTGAAGGAAACCCGAAGGCAACCGCAACAAATGCAAGTCGCAGGAGGGGTGTAACATGGGAGTATCAGGATACCCCCATCACAGCCCGTGCGCCACATTCTGCACCAGCTGCACCTCGAGTAATCCACAAGGGTAGCCCCATGTAGAGAGCTTTGCAGTAGTCGATTCTGGAAGTGGCCATGCAGTGACCGTTCAAGGGCATCTCGGTTCAGGTAAGGCGAGCTGGCGAACCAGCTGAACCTGGGCAAAAGCCCCCTGGCCACAGCTCCCACTTGCTCCTCCAGATTGAGCTGTGCATCCAGGAGGACATCCAGATTCCTCGCCCTATCCACGGGTAACACCTCCCCCATGACCAAAGATGGCACATCCACTGAAAACCGAGATGCGGTAAGAACAGCCACTCAGTCTTGGCTGGATTGAGCTGGAGCCTGTTACTCCCCATCCAGGCCTGCACCACCTCCAGGCACCAGGACATCACCGAGAGAGCATCACTGATCTGGTCTGGGGTGGAGATATAAAGCTGGGTATCATCTGCATATTGATGATACCTCACCCCAAAAACGGATGATCTTGCCCAGTGGTTTCATGTAGATATTAAACAGGAGAGGTGAGAGAACCCTGGGGCACCCCACAAGTGAGGGGCCTCGGGGATGATCTCTGCTCTCCTGCAACACCGACTCTGGCGGTCCGAAGGTAAGAGGAGAACCACCGTAAAACGGTGCCCCCACTCCCAACCCCTGGAGCCGCGCAGAAGGATACCATGGTCGGATGGTATTGAAAGCTGCTGAGAGATCTAAAGGACCAGGACAGAGGAAAAACCCTGTCCCGAGCCCTCCAGAGATCATCCACCAGTCGACCAATGCTGTCTTGGTGCTGTGTCTGGGCCTGAAACCTGATTGGTACAGGTCAAGATAATCAGTTTCCTCCAGGAACAGCGAAACTGCTGAACCACCACTCTCACAACCTTAGCTAAAAGCGAAGGTGGAGACTGACGATAGTTGTTCAAAACAGTTGGGTCCAGAGCAGGCTTCTTGAGGAGGGGTCTCACCACCGCCTCTTTTGAGGCGGTGGGAAAAAACCCTCACTCAAGAGGCGTTGACAACTGCCTGGAGCCAACCGCGTGTAACCTCCCTGGAGGCATAAACCAACCAGGAAGGACATGGGTCCAATAAACACGTGGTGGAAGACAGCCTCCGCATGATCCTGTCCACTTTGTCCAGGGAGACAGGGTCAAACTCAACCCAGATAGAATCCACAAGACTCATCACCACTCCATCATTTAAAACCCTGCCAGTCAGAGTCCAAGCCGGCCCGAATCTGAGCGATCTTATCCACCAGATGTAGACTAAATTCCCCTGCTCTGCCCTGCAAAGGGTCCCCCCTCTCCTCCAAGTGCAGGAGGGAGCAGGTGACCCTGAACAGGGCCGCAGGGCGATCATCTGGGACACGATCAGAGTGGAGAAGTAAGCACATCTCGCTGCTCTAATCGCTTCCAGGTAAGTCCTAATATAGGCTCTTAGCTGGACACGGACAGACTTGGAACGGCTAGTCCTCCACCTGCTCTCCAGGCATCTTCTCCACCGTTTCATCCCCCGAAGCTCCTCTGAGAACCAAGGAGCCAAACGAGGTCTGCGGGAAGGAAGAGGCTGCAAGGGGACAACCTGGTCGAGCGCTGCCGAGGCCGCCGGTTGCCAGGTGGCCACCAAGGTCTTGACCAGGCTGTGGTCAAGGGAGGTGGTCAAGGACCCCAGGGCCATCTGAAACCTCTCCGGGTCCATCAGGTGCCTGGGGCGGAACCATCGTATCGGCTCCTCATCTCAGCAGCGAGGGGCAGCCGATTGGAAGACCAGCCTCAGGAGATAGTGATCTGTCCATGATAGGGGTAGAGTAACCAGAGATCCACCCCCCAGATCACTACACCACTGTCCCGAGACAAAAACCAGGTCGAGCATGTTCCCCCCGTCATGGGTGGGTCCCTGAATCACCTGGGTCAGGTCCATGGCTGTCATGGATGCCAAGAACTCTCAAGCCAAACCAGACGCCAGTCCCAGAGAGGGCAAGGTGAAGTCCCCAGGACAATAAGCCTGGGAAACTCCACCGTCACCCCTGACAGGGCATCTAGCAGCTCGGGAAGGGCCGTTGCAACGCAGCTGGGGGACTGTTTTGATGTGCCCTGATCCCAAAAACCTGAAAACACTGAAACATGACTTGATCCAAAGAAAAGCCCATCCTCATGTTGGAAGAAATGAGGGATGATCTGAAAAAGAAAGTTACTTAGTTTTGGTCTTCAGCTTATCACTTCATATGGAACATCCTTGAATACAATGGTTTACCTTAATTGTTAGTTGCTTTAAATCTCTCTTTAAATCTCCTTGCTTATCAATGGAGACTGAGTTGCGCAAGTGGCCAGTTTTAAGTTTCTGGGTGTTACCATAAAAGAGGACCTGACCTGGGGTGCTCACATTGCAGCCCTGGTCAAAAGGGCCCAGCAGAGATTATACTACCTGAGACTTTTCAGAAAACAACAACTGAATCAAAAACTGCTGGTGACCTTCTACTGCTGCACCATAGAGAGTATCTTAACTTACTTCACCTCTGTATGGTTTGCCAATTGTACAGTGGGAGGTGGTTACAAATGGGGTGGCTTTGCAATGATACATGTAGTCCAGTAGAAAACTTTCCAGATCCAACCGGAAAGAAGTTTCTTTCATCATCACAGTTTTATTCTGTTTCATAACTCTAGTAAAATAAAAATTTCATAAAACTTTCAGAATAAAATTCCTTCTAAACATTAATATGAACAAAACATTTTAAATTGGATATATGAAGAAAAGAGGAATGTATGTTAATACAACCATGTGGAGAAACTACTAATTGTCACTTCATGCTTAAATCCTTTCTCAATTGCTTCTCTCCAAAATTTATTAAGTAGAAATGTCCTTTCTTGCAATTTGATAGCACAAAGGCAAAAGGCAAAAACTAAGTGAAGAATCTGCCAGTAGTTGTATCCCCTGCAACATTGGGAGTTAGAATTTTTTTATTTACCTAAATGAAATCCAGCTTGACTTGGCTAATATTTATATCCACCTCCATTATTCATTGATGGTTAGTTCTACCATAGAACATTTGCCATTCCTTGTTTTTCTCTTTAGTCTCTGCCTCAGTCCAAATGTGTGGAAAATTGCCATCCTGGATTTTTCAAGCAGGTTCAGGAAGGAGAGCCAATTTGCTGCTATGATTGTTTTCCTTGTCCAGAGGGGACCATCTCCACTCAGGAAGGTGGGTGGCATCACAGAAAAGGATACTGGATTCATCCAGAGCACTTTGATCAATGTGCTTTTTAAATGAGACACATCTAAGGTTGACAATTTTGGGGATCTTAATTTAGAAGCTGCCGAATGTCTTCCATAATGGGAGGAATAAGAAAAAGACCTTGAAGGACGAGGTAGGAAGAGATAGAAAAACATAAATACAGACACAGATTCAGCATAGAGAGGTTAGGTGTGAGAGAAAGGATGCAAATTAAATTTACAATTATTAGAGGTAAAATTTGTCTTTTTAAATTTCTAATGCTTTAATTTTCTATGTTATGGATTTAGAGGTAAATATTGTTTATAGCCCAGTTTAACATTTCCACATTCAGCAAAACCACCATCATGGATTTTCTTGGTTGGACTGCTACTTCTTCTTGTCTTTTGAATGAATTAATGAATGAATTCTTTATTGGCCAAGTGTGATTAGACCAGGGGTGGGATTCTACCGGTTCGGCCAGGTTCGGCCAAACCGGTAGCTCTGAAAATCATTTGGAAGAAAACTGGCTTGCTCCGATGATCAGCTGCCTGGCCCGCCCACCTGCCCCGGCTCCATACGGACCTTTATTTCCTGCTTTTGAAGCTCAACTGCATTGCACGGCACAGCGGATTGCCGCGCATCAGCTGTTGAAGATACAGGGAGAACGCAGGAGTGCAGGAGGTCAGTAGAAAAGCTTCTGTGCATGCACAAAGCATGCCCACCAAGCCACGCCCACTGAACCAGTGGTAAAACAATTTGAATCCCACCACTGGATTAGACACACAAGGAATTTGTATTGATGTATATGCTCTCAGTGTACATAAAAAGAAAAGATACATTTGTCAAGAATCATCACTGCATTTCTCAGTGGCTTTTGATACCACTATATCCTTCTGGACTAGTTTCATGGTTTGGGAGCAGGAGGCAGGGTTTTCCAAAGGGTTTTGTTTATTCATGAGTGATTTCAATTGGTGTTCTTGGGGAACAGAGGTAAAAACTGCAATGGGACATTCTTCAGGACTTCCTTTCCTCTTTACCTTTTACATCAGAGGTGTCAAACACAAGGCCTGTGGGCCGGATTTGGCCTGAGACTTCCTCTCCCTGATGATATTTGCTTTCCCCACCAATGAAGATATAATAGTCAGGCTCCAGGTCTGTTCCCTAAAACATTGCCACTTAGTGGGTCCTAAGAAGCCTGCCTTTTCTGCTGCAACTTCTGTCCTATTGAACACCCAACAGCCCCCCCACCCTTTTAAAAAAACTTCTGGAGACCTGGTTCTTCTTCCAGACATTGGGATAAGGTAAGGTTAGTGAAGGCTGAGAATGTGGTGGCTTGCATCAGTGAAGGGTAGTTATGGCAACAGGTATTTCTCTTTTTAGTGCTTGTAGTTATAGCTATATATATTAAAAGGTTTTTTTCTGGGCTGTAAGCTGTCCAAAGTTTGCTTTAAGATGGTTAGACAGAAAATGTTTTATATATGTATGCAGAGTCATATTAACCATTTAACTATGGTTTACCTGTTTCTCAGTGTCAGCCATTATTTGTTTTGTATAGTATAACAGAATATACCATAAATGCATAAAATTCACAAAAGCATAAAAATCATGAATTTTGAGAAGTTTGAACTGATGCAGTTCTTGCATGGATCCAGGGAACTTTCTGAGGGATATTCCATCACAATATGAAGTAAAGTTTGTGGGATGTTCCCACATTCACAGTTAGTATTATCAACCTCCCAAACTCCCATTTGTTCTTTTCAATATTGGTGCATGCCATGTTGGTCCGTTTCATCTGACATCCATAGAAGATCTTTCTTGAAAGATGAAAAGGTGAAGAGATATAAAAGAAATACTATTTTCTGTTTTCTTAGATATTGAAAAATGCACCAAGTGCCCAGATGATCAATATCCAAACGAGAGCAGAGTCCAATGTATCCCCAAAAGAGTAACCTTCCTCTCCTATGAAGAACATCTGGGCATTGTCCTGGTGTCAAATGCCCTACTCTTGTTCCTATCCACAGGATTCATTTTAATCATATTCATTAAATATCTAGAAACTCCCATTGTCAAAGCCAACAACCGGACCTCTTACATCCTCCTGGTCTCCCTCTTGCTTTGCTTCTTGTCCTCCTTTTTCTTCATTGGAAAGCCAAGGAAAGCCACCTGTCTTCTCCGACAAACTGTGTTCAGCATTGTCTTCTCAATAGCTGTGTCATCTGTGTTGGCCAAAACGATCACAGTGGTGCTGGCATTCTTAGCCTCAAAACCAGGAAACAAAGTGAGAAGATGGTTGGGGAAGAGTTTGGCCAACTCTATCATCCTTTCTGGTTCTGCTGGACAAATTTTCATCTGTATCTCATGGCTGAGAATTTTCCCCCCATTCCCCGACTCTGACCTGCACTCCCAGCCTGGAGAGATTATCTTGCAATGCAATGAAGGCTCTGTCACCATGTTTTATGTTGTCCTTGGCTATATGTGTTTCCTAGCTGCCATTTGCTTCACTGTAGCTTTCCTGGCCAGGAATCTGCCTGGGGCCTTCAATGAAGCCAAACTGATCACCTTCAGCATGCTGGTCTTCTGCAGTGTCTGGGTCTCCTTCCTGCCCACCTACCTGAGCACCAAAGGAACGTCCATGGTGATTGTTCAAGTCTTCTCCATCTTGGCTTCCAGTGCTGGACTGTTGGGTTGCATCTTCTTCCCCAATTGTCACATTATAATCCTGAGGCCAGATCTAAACACTAAGGAACATCTGATGATAAAAGTAGTGAAATGACTGTGATATTGTTTCTTAGGCTTGTAGCATTTAGCTTCTTTCATTCAGTTATTGGGCTTTTGGATTCTTCCTTTGCATTATTGTGAAAATTAAGACCATTTAAAACTGAAGGAAATAAACATATGAAGAATGTAAGACTAACAAAATTAAATTCCAACATAATCATCAAACAGTAAAATAAACAATTAATAATTAAAATGATCACGCAGCCAGAGATGAACAAGCTAAGAAATAAGATAGTTATATTAAGACAGCTGAATAGAAGAAAGAAGACTCCCCATAGAGAGAGGGAAGGAGTCTTTTGCCTGAGGTGTCTTGAATATGAAACTAAATCTGTGTGACCATGATCACTTTCTCTGACTTTCTCTTGAAAGCAGGTGTGAGTGGTGGAGCTGGGGATCAAGATAATGCAAATAACTCTACTTCCGACACTCTGGATGTCTACATCAGTTATTTCTGGAGGTGTTAGGTGAATTACGGATCTTATGGGACCTCAGAATTCCATGATTCTCTGTTGAGTCACAACTATCCTAACATCCTTTCTGGACATGTCCAAGAAGTAGTGACCCTCTTCAAAAGAGCACCTCGAAAGATCCAGAGAAGGAAATGGAAAACGGCCATGAATCTGATTGGTTTCTTATCCAAATAAGCCATGGGGTCCTCTTGTCCCCAAATCAGAAGCTTTCAGCATTCTGCTATGTGAATGGGAAAATAATCCTATTTTCTAAAGATAGAAAATGGCAGGAAGGCATCTCTGAGGTTTCACTGTCTAGATTTAACTAGGGAGCTGCAGGAAGAGTCTGCCTTCTCTGGAAGCTACCCAGAGACCAACTGTCTTTGCCACACCCAATCCTTGGGAATTATTGCAGATTACAGGCAACAGAGCTTGTTTCAATTGAATACAGGGCCCTGGTTACTAGCAAAGTCTGTATATATATCCTACATATCCCTCCTTCCCTCCTTCCCTCTATCTATCTATCTATCTATCTATCTATCTATCTATCTATCTATCTATCCATCTATCCATCATTCACCATCTATCCATCTATCCATCTATCCACCCCAGGGTGCGAGGTGGGGACCGCGATTCCCAGGGTGGTTGGGATTGGCAGGAGACGTCGAGGCATAGGACCATATCATGTGCCGGGAGCGCGTACCCGCCATCTCTGTGCGGTGGCATGCTCCGACCCTATGGCCTCCTCCCTAGGGGGCATTGGAACCGGGACCCCTGGGCTTAGGTTGGTGTATTTTAATGCCAGGTCCGTGGCTAATAAGTCCTCCCTCCTCCGCGAGATTATTGAGGAGCAGGCTGCGGACCTGGCTTGTATCACCAAAACCTGGTTGGGCCCGGAGGGAGGTGTCCCTCTGGTTGATCTGTGCCCTCCAGGTTTCTGGGTTCTGCACCGCGGCCACGGGCCCAGGGAAGGGGTGGTGGGGTGGCTGTGGTTATTCAGGAGACCCTGTTTCCAAGGGAGGTCGCGGTTCCAGAGATAGGCGGGAGTGAGACCCTCCTCTTGAGGTGGGGCCTAATGGTCAGGTGGGCTTGCTGCTCGCATACCTTTCCCCCCAGCTGTGTGACAGCGGCCCTGCCTGGGGTTCTCGATCTCCTCTCGGGGGTGGCAGTGGAGTTCCCGGGCCTTATGGTCCTGGGGACTTCAATCTGCCTTCCCTGGGGGGAGCGTTGGGCTTGGCCCAGGAATTCATGTCATCTATGGAAGCCATGGGCCTGACCCAATTGATTCCAGGCCCGACTCATGAGGGGGGAAATACTCTTGACCTAGTTTTTGTCTCTGAACAGTGGCGTAGTGACAGAGGGCAAGCCACTTTTACAGCGTTGCCCGTTCCATGGTCTGATCACTATCTCCTATGGCTGGTCTTCCAACAGGCCGCCCCCCACTGCTGGGATGAGGAGCCACTTAGATGGTTCTGCCCCATATGGATGGACCCTGATGGACCCTGAGAGGTTCCAGGTGGAACTGGGGTCCTTTCCCTCTTCCCTTGCCCACAGCTCTGCCGAGGATCTGGCGGCCGCTTGGCAACAGGCTGCATCGGATGCCCTCGACAGGGTTGTCCCCATGCGTCCCCTCACATGCCATGGATCCTGGATGGCTCCTTGGTATACTGAGGAGCTCCGGGAGATGAAGCGTCGTCGAAGGGGTTTAGAGAGCAGGTGGAGGTCCACCCGCTCCCAATCCGATCGAGCCAACTAAGAGCCCATATTAGGACTTACCTGGTAGCTATGAGAGCAGCGAGAAGGTCCTATCTCTCCGCCCTCATAGCGTCCGCAGATAACCGCCCAGCCGCCCTGTTTCGGGCTACCCGCTCTCTCCTTCATATGGGGGAGGGGGCGGACCCATTGCGGGGAAGGGCTGAGGAATTTGGTCAATATCTGTTGGATAAGATCGCTCGGATTCGGGCCGGGTTGTCCTCTGATTTGCAGTGGTCTGAGGAACGGGATACAAGCAGTCTGGCCAGTGTGATCTGGGATGAGTTCGATCCTCTTTCTGAGGATGAAGTGGATAGGATTATGCGGCGCCTGAGTTCCACCACATGTTTGTTGGACCCGTGTCCTTCCTGGTTGGCTTATGCCACCAGGGAGGCCACCTGCGGTTGGCTCCGGGCAGTTGTCAACGCTTCGTTAAGGGAGGGTGTTTTTCCCTCCACCTTGAAGGAGGCGGTGGTGAGACCCCTCCTGAAGAAGCCTGCCCTGGACCCAACCGTGTTAGACAACTTTCGTCCAGTCTCCAACCTTCGCTTTTTGGTGAAGGTTGTTGAGAGTGTGGTGGCCCAGCAGTTTCCACTTTTCCTGGATGAAGCGGACTACCTGGATCCGTATCAATCGGGCTTCCGACCCGGTTACAGCACGGAGACAGCATTGATCGCGCTGATGGATGATCTCTGGAGGGCTCGGGACAGGGGTTTTTCCTCTGTCCTGGTCCTATTGGACCTCTCAACAGCTTTCGATACCATCGACCATGGTATCCTTTTGTGGCGCCTCGGGGGGTTGGGAGTGGGGGGCACTGTTCTCCAGTGGTTTGCCTCCTACCTCTCGGGGCGGTCTCAATCGGTGTTGGCGGGGGGGTCGAGGTCAACCCCGAGGGTGCTCTCTTGTGGGGTCCCTCAGGGGTCGGTCCTCTCCCCTCTTCTATTTAACATCTACATGAAGCCGCTGGGTGAGATCATCTGTTGTTTTTGGGGTGAGATTCCATCAGCACGCGGACGACACCCAGCTGTACATTTCCACCCCAAACCAGATCAGTGATGCCCTCTCCCTGATGACCCGTGTTTGGATGCGGTATGGATTTGGATGAGCAGGAACATGCTTCACTCAACCCGCCAAGACTGAGTGGCTGTGCATACCGGCATCTCGCCCAGCCAGGAATATCCATCTTTGGCCATAGGGGAGAGGTGTTGCCCCCTGTGGATAGGGCTGAATCTGGGGGTCCTCCTGGATGCACGGCTCCGGTTGGAGGAGCAGGTGGGGGCCGTTGCCAGGGGGGCCTTTGCCCAGCTCCGCCTTGTTCATCAGCTTCACCCATTTCTGGACCGAGATGCCCTGCGCACAGTCACTCACGCCCTTGTTACCTCTAGACTTGACAACTGCAACGCTCTCTATTTAGGACTGCCCTGCATACCATCCGAGATTGCAGCTGGTGCAAAATGCGGCGGCGCTGGTGGTGATGGGAGTTTCCGATTCTCCCATGTAACTCCCCTCCTGCGCTGCCTGCATTGGTTGCCGGTTGCACTCCGGGTGAGATTCAGGTTCTGGTTTTAACATACAAAGTCCTACACGACATGGGTCCTCAATATTTAAGGGAGCATCTTCTGCCGATATCAAGTGCCGGCCGCCCTGTGCGAGCACATAGGGAAGGACTCCTCGGGGTCCCGTCGACAGGCCAATGCCGGCTGGTGGTCCCCCGATGACGAGCCTATTCTGTCGCGGCTCCTGACCTCTGGAACCAACTGCCCCTGGGGCTCCGCCTGGCCCCTGACCTCCGCACCTTCCGCCATGATTTAAAGACCTGGTTGTTTGACCAACCTGGGCTGTGACCCCTCCCTGGGCAGGGGATAGGTTTCTTAATTTTATCTATTGTAAATTTTAGTTTTTGTAATTTTTGGGCTTGTAAAATTAGTTTAATTTCTTTAAGTATTTCTTGTTCCTGTTTTTAGTTGTGAGCCACCCCGAGTCTTCGGAGATGGGGCGGCATACAAGTTCAATAAATAAATAAATAAATTTGTCTGTCTGTGTGTGGGTGTGATTGCTGCAGCCAATCAAACAGGAGGGAAGAGACAATAGTTGCCTGGGAACTCAGCCACCAATCAGCTGCACAGAGAAGAGGTTGAAAAAACAAAGACTGGGGGTGGGGTTATCAAATAAGAAAAAAAATTAGAAGTTTTTTAGATGATGAGAAAAAGATAAAAACCTCCAGAAATCTAGAAAGAGGGCAGGCTTAAGACCTGGAAGGTCTACCCCACATAAAAATGGCTGCTGTGAAGAGATTCTCCACAAATATGCAGCCTTTGGGGCAAGTGGGAGCAATGGCTGCCAAGGAGAATGTGGCTGGAGGGTCTGGAGGGACCATGAGTGACCCTCAGGATGCATCTTCCCCAGAGTCCTAGAGAGTCACCTGTTTATAATCCCCATTCACTATGAATGGTAAAAGTGTTCACCTCAAGTTTGGCTGATAGATTAAAAACATTTTCCAAGAGTTGACTCAGAAAGTTCAATGTGGCTTTTTACTTAAAAGATAAAAGACGATGCGAGAACTAGATTTGGATGTCACAGTATTTTTTACAACAACATAACAAAAAACAAGCCACATAGTTCTTCTTAATTGCAGAGAAAGCCTTTGATAATTTGCATTGGCCTTTTTTTGCTTAAAGTTCTGAAAGATGTGAGCCTTGTTGAGAATTTTATTCAAGGAATTTACTGTCAGAAGGCTCCAATTATGATTAATGGTGATCTAACTAAACATGTGATACCCTGAAGGGGACAAGTCAAGGCTGTCTTTTGACCCCTTTGTTGTTTATTTTGGCTCTTGAGTTGACTTGTCATGGCCCAGGAAAAAGAAGAGCAGAAAAGAGGCTCTGTAAGGTTAGTTGCCTAGCAAGAGAGTCAAGATTCCGATCAGTGACAGTTGGCTGCAGCAACATTCCAAAGAGTGACAGTTGATAGAAGAGACTTAGTTCCCTGTCTTCTCTTTGCTGGAAATAACATTCAGCCCAAGTGTATGATCCCTGTGTATGAATTTCACTCTTGCCTCTTAGGCCATTGGGACAGCTAAGGAGTGTGTGACCCTGCTATTGAGCCTTGGAGCTGTTTCGCACATCCCTCTTTGGAAAACACCCATTGCAGAATGAAGTTGCCCTGAATGACTAATTTCAGGAAAGGTTGGCAGATGAGATTCTTCACAAGTGAACCCAAACCAAATGTTTAAGCAGAGTGCAAGAATTATCTCAGCTGTGCTTGTATATAGATGGGTGTGATGACCTGGGGCGTGGCACAAAAAGCAACAAAGTCACAAAACTAGGTAAAGTCCCTTTACCTGGGCCCCAATGTCCAGTTATCATCGGCTGGAGAAAAAACTCTCCCAAGAACAGTTTTTAAAGGGAAGAAATTCCATCTGAACCCAAAGTACATATAAATTATAAATAAAAATCAACACCTCTCCCTCGGAATCAGATTCCAACAGGGGCATGACAGATGGGTACCTAAAGAGCAAAAGGCCAGAGCACACAATAAATAAAAACTCAAGGTAAACCACACCAAACTCGATTGCAGGAAATACGACTTCAGCAACAGAGTGATCAATACCTGGATGTGATGACCAGTAGTCTCTCAAAATAACCCCAAACCCATAACATGAAGTACAGTCTGGAAATGCCTTCAGCTTAACTGTTTATTAGTCACAGTTTAAAGTCCCAAAAGTAACTAATGAGGCAAAAGGAAAACAAAAACAAACCGTCTTGGAGAGAGTTCCGAAGCAAACCAAGATAAGTAATCATACATTCCAAGGAGATAAACGGGGAAAGTCCTTGGGAAGAATGCCAACAAATAGAAACCTCCTTCAAAGGAAACACTAACTTTGACTCCAGCAATTCTGACTACACAGTTAACTTATATATATAGCTCCCAGCTGTAAGGCCTGAGGAGGATCATGGCCCTCTCCTCCCAAGTAGACCACACTGTTCCCTGATCCTCTCCTCCCTGTGTGCCCTGGGATGCATAGGAGATGGGCCTGGATCCTCCTCTGATTGCTCAGCTGGCCTCTGCTCTTCTCCTGCCTCCTCCACCACCTCTGGAACCACACTCCCACTCCCTGTTGGCTGTTCCTCCTCTTCCTTGGAGTCAGACTCCACCAGGGGCATGACATTGGAATACTCTACCTGACTCTATGGTTTCTTCCCAAAACCCCAAAAACATTAACCTTAGACTGTCTACTGTTGACCTCACCCCATTCCTAAGAGGCCTGTAAGGGGCATGCATAAGCGCACCAACATGCCTACCATCCCTGTCCTAATGCTCCCTTTTATTCTTATCCATTTCATATATTGATAATCATGTTTACACTTATATCTGTTATCTAATACATGCTTGACAAACAAAATAAAATAATTAAAATAAATAAAATAAATAAAATAAATAAAATAAATAAAATAAATAAAATAAATAAAATAAATAAAATAAAATAGAGCCCATAACAAATCTGTTGTTATGACTGCCACACCTCACCCATGTTGAGTGTCAGAAAAACTCCATTATGGAAATCATGTGGATTTTGGGTGCATGGCCTCATTTGAAAGATGCTGAGAAGTCAAAAAGATGGAGGTGGTATCTTTGCCTCTGCTGTGGTGGCCAGGGAGGTATGGCAGCCAAATACTTTGCAAGGCAAGCCAAATACCTTGTCCCATTTCCTCAAAACACCTAGTGGTTTCAGTGCAATTGCTAGTGAGGAAACTGAGTCTGGGTTCTGCTGCTCATTGGCCACACTTAGTAGGGATGGAAAACATAGGAATTGTAATTTGATTCAGTGCTGTCTCAGGCAAGGTGAGATATAGTACATTGTAAGCATCTAAGTGCCTTGGAGATGTTGTCCCAATAATTAAGATGAGAAGGAGAGGGAGAAGTTGGGGATAAGCAAAGAGAAACAATTGTCAGCCTTGGAAGTCATATATTACTTGGAAGCTTTGAGGCTGCCACATTTAGTGCCTGGGAATTTGGGAGAGGGTATTAGTAGAAAGGTGGAAGATTAGACTCAACAACATTCTTCTCAGAAAGTCAAGGACATGTCACCCTGCACCTGGAGAGGAGTATCTTGAAGGTTGTTTCCAGTTGGAATGATGTTTTGATTGGGCCATGTGATGGACTGGTGGGTGTAGAGGATGGATCTTTGAATTTCTTTTGGGAAAGGAAACAGAGGTGGGATTCAATTTTTTTACTACCAGTTCTGTGAGCATGATTTGGTGGGCATGGCAGCTGAAGGATACTGTAAAATCTCCTGTCAGTAGTGGTATTTCTTGATTCTCCAAACTACTCAACATTTCTGCTACTGGTTCTCCAGAACTGGTCAGAACCTGCTGAATACCACCTCTGAAGGGAAACCTGGAACTCTCAGATTTGTCATATTGGCACATTTGGGGTTTCTGAGATGTGCCTATATGACAACTCAAATAAAATGGAACTTTGAGGAAACCCTTGTCTCGGAGTTAATTGGTTTGGAGTTTGTTAGTTGGAACGTTGACAGCAATTTTATGGATTTAAGAAAAGTTGTCAAGCTCTCTCCAACCCCACAAACACATACACACTAAATATATTGTAACTTATGAATGTTGATTCACCAACTGAATTTCTCTGTGATTCAGGAATCCTGGAGGGGGTGAGATGATGGAGACATAAGGAAAGATGGCCTGGGTTGCTCCATGTTGTCATTCCTAAACTAATTCAAGTAAAACAGACTTCCCCAAATTATGTCATGGGCTTTTTCTGGAAAGCTATGCAGAGTTAGAAATTTGAAAACATGAAGGGGCATTTTATTATGCTTAGTGAACATGTAACAAGGCTTTCAAAATTAGTTCCACACTCCTACATTGATGGAGAGGATTTTAAAATTAAATATTGTTTCTTTTTCGGATTCATGGATACACAGATAGAAAAATGTCATAGAAGATTATTTCAATTTCTGATTAATGTGGCAAGATTACAAAAATGGAAAAATTCAGCGCTACCCAACATGGATGAATGGTTGGTGAAATGGACAGAACTTGCTGAGATGGCCAAACTGATTTCTTTTATTAGAGATAGGGCAATATCTACCTCTATTGGTGACTGAAACATGCTTCATGTCTTTTTGCACAGTCCACTAAAAGCAACTTGAAATTTATATTTAAATTTATTTATTTATTTATTTATTTAATTTTATTTATTTATTAATTCGACTTATATTTATTTATTTATTTATTAATGGGACTTATATGCCGCCCCATCTCCGAAGACTCAGGCTTACAATAAAACAGACACAATAAATATTTAAAAAAGAATTAAATTAATGGTCCCAATTAATACAAAACTAAAAAGCAAATCTAAAACACCCCACCCATAGGTCACAGCCCGGCTTGGTCAAATAACCAGGTCTTCAAGTCATGGCGGAAGGTGCGGAGGTCAGGGGCAAGCGGAGCCCCAGTGGAAGTTGGTTCCAGAGTTCAGGGACCGGACAGAGTAGGCCGTCGTCGGGGGACCGCCAGCCGGCATTGCCCGGCTGATGGGACCCCAAGGAGTCCCTGTCTGTGACTTCATACAGGGCGGTTAGTATTCGATGTCGGCAGCAGTCTCTCCCTTAAATAATAAGGACCCATGTCATGTAGGACTTTGTATGTTAAAGTTAAAACCTTGAATCTCACCCGGAGGGCAACCGGCAACCAATGCAGGCAGCGCAGGAGGGGGCTAACATGGGAGAACTGGGAAACTCCCATCACCGCCCGCGCCGCCGCATTTTGCACCAGCTGCAATCTCCGGATGGTATGCAAGGGCAGTCCTAAATAGAGCGTTGCAATAGTCAGTCGCGAGGTAACAAGGGCATGAGTGATACGTACGCAGGGGCATCCCGGTCCAGGAACGGGCGAAGCTGGCGAACCAGCCGGACCTGGGCAAAGGCCCCCTGGCGACGGCTCCCACCTGCTCCTCCAACCGGAGCCGTGCATCCAGGAGGACCCCCAGGTTCCTCGCCTGTCCACAGGGGCAACACCACTCCCCTATGGTCAAGCGATGGACATTCTAAGCTGAACGGGATGCCGGTATGTACAACCACTCAGTCTTGGCGGGTTGAGTCGAAGCATGTTGCCGTCCATCCAGATCCGCACCGCATCCAGACAGCGAGTCATCACGGAGAGGGCATCACTGATCTGGTTTGGGGTGGAGATATAAAGTTGAGTATCATCCGCATATTGATGATACCTCACCCCAAAACCACGGATGATCTCACCCAGCGGTTTCATGTAGATGTTAAATAAGAGGGGAGAGGACCGACCCTGAGGGACCCCACAAGTGAGCCCTTGGGGACGACCTCTGCCCCCCTGCCAACACCGATTGCGACAGCCCAGAGGTAGGAGAGAGCCACCAAGAACAGTGCCCCCACCCCCAGCCCCACAAGGCGTCGCAAAAGGATACCATGGTCGATGGTATCGAAAGCCGCTGAGAGGTCTAATAGGACCAGGACAGAGGAAAAACCCCTGTCCGTGCCCTCCAGAGATCATCCAACAGTGCAACCAATGCCGTCTCCGTGCTGAAACCAGGCCGGAAGCCCGATTGGTACGGATCGAGTAGTCCGTTTCTCCAGGAAAAGCGAAATTGCCGGGCCACCACACTCTCAACAACCTTCGCCAAAAAGCGAAGGTTGGAGACTGGACGAAAGTTGTCTAACACGGTCGGGTCCAGGGCAGGCTTCTTCAGGAGGGGCCTCACCACCGCCTCCTTCAAGGCGGAGGGAAAGACACCCTCTCTCAAAGAAGCGTTGACAACTGCCGGATCCAGCCGCAGGTGACTCCCTGGCGGCATAAGCCAACCAGGAGGGGCACGGGTCCAACAAACATGTGGTGGAACTCAGGTGCCGCATAATCCCGTCCACTTCATCCTCGGAAACAGGATCGAACTCATCCCAAAACGTAATGGCCAGACTCCCCGTATCCCGCTCCTCTAACCACTGCAAATCAGAGGACAACCGCTCCGAATAATATCTTATCCAACAGATATTGCCGCCCCCTCTCCAAAAAGGACTCGGGGCGGCTCACAGCTAAAAGAAAATACAACAATAAATAAATTAGTTAAAAACATATTAAACAAAATAAAGCCGAATTAAAGTTAAAACCCCATAATTAAATAAAATCAACCCCCAGAGAATCAGCACAGCCCGGATTGTAAAAAGAGCCAAGTCTTCAAATCGTGGTGGAAGGTGTGAAGATTGGGGGCCAACCGGAGCTCCAGCGGAAGAAGATTCCACAAAGTGGGAGCCGCCACAGAGTAGGCCCTCCCCCGGGTCGCCACCAAGTGACATTGAGTCATGGACGGCACCCCGAGGAGGCCCCGTCTGTGCGCCCATACAGGTCGGTCGGTATCTGATGTTGGGAGGAGTCGTTCTTGTAAATAACCTGGACCCATGCCATTCTGGACTTTGAATGTTAATACCAAAACCTTGAATCTCACCCGGAAGGCAACTGGGAGCCAATGCAGGTCACACAGGAGGGGTGTAATATGGGAATATCGGGAGGCTCCCATCACTACCCGGGCGGCTGCATTCTGCACCAGTTGAAGCCTCCGAGTGGTACGCAAGGGCAGTCCTAGGTAGAGAGCATTACAGTAGTCGAGTGGAAATAAGAGCCTGAGTGACTGTGCACAGGGCATCTCGGTCCAGGAATGGGCGTAACTGGCAAACCAGCCGGATCTGGGCAAAGGCCCCCCTGGCCACGGCACCCACCTGCTCCTCCAATTTGAGCCATGAGTCCAGGAGGACCCCCAGATTCCATGCCCTGTCCACGGGGGGCAACACCTCCTCCCCCATGACCACAGATGGAATATCCAAACTGGATCGAGATGTCGGTATGCACAGCCACCCTGTCTTGGCCGGATTGAGTCGAAGCATGTTACTTTCCATCCAGATCCACACCGCTTCCAGACAACGGGACATCACGGAGAGAGCATCACTGATGTGGCCTGGGGTGGAGATGTATAACTGTGTATCATCAGCATACTGATGATAACTCAACCCAAAGCCACGGATGATCTCACCCAGCGGCTTCATATAAATGTTGAACAGGAGGGGCGAGAGGACCGACCCCTGAGGCACCCCACAAGTGAGATACCTTGGAGTCAACCTCTGCCCCCCTGCCAACACTGTTTGCAAACGTCCCGAGAGGTAGGAGGAGAACCACCATAAAACAGTTCCTCCCACTCCCAACCCCCCGAGACGTCGCAACAGGATACCATGGTTGATGGTATCGAAAGCCACTGAGAGATCTAACAGGACCAGGACAGAGGAAGAACCCCTGTCCCGAGCCCTAGAGAGATCATCAATCAGTGCGACCAATGCTGTCTCCGTGCTGTACCCAGGCCGGAAGCCCGATTGGTACGGATCCAGGTAGTCCGCTTCCTCCAGGAAAAGTGGCAATTGCTGGGCCACCACACTCTCATCAACCTTCGCTAAAAAGTGAAGGTTGGAGACTGGACGAAAGTTGTTCAACGCGGCTGGGTCAAGGGCAGGCTTCTTCAGAAGGGGCCTCACCACCGCTTCTTTCAAAGCGGCAGGGAACAGACCCTCCCTTAACAAAGTGTTGACCACTGCCCAGAGCCAGCCACATGTGACCTCCCTGGTGGCCTAAACCAACCAGGAAGGGCACGGGTCCAATAAACGTGTGGTGGAGCTCAGCCGCCGCATAATCCTGTCCACTTCATCCTCAGAAACAGGATCGAATTCAGTCCAGGTCACATTGGCCAGACCACTCGCATCCCCATCCTCAGGCCACTGCAAGTCTGAGCGCAACCCTTCCCGGATCTGAGCGAATTTATCCTGCAGATACTGGCCAAATTCCTCAGCTCTGCCCTGCAAAGGGTCCACCACCACCCCAGCTGCAGGAGGGAGCGGGCGACCCCAAACAGGGCAGCTGGGCGGTTATCTGCAGATGCTATGAGGGTGGAGAAATAAGATCTTCTCGCTGCCCTCACCGCTACCAGGTAAGTCCTAATATGGGCTCTTAACTGGGCTCGGTCAGATCCGGAGCAGGTCGCCCTCCACCTGCTCTCTAGTCCCCTTCTGCGACGCTTCATCTCCCGGAGCTCCTTGGTATACCAGGGAGCTGACCGGGATCTGCGCCGAGTAAGGGGACGCAAGGGGACAACCCTGTCGAGGGCCCCTGCAGCCGACTGTTGCCAGGTAGCCGCAAGGACCTCAGCAGGCCTGTGGGTAAGGGATGCAGGAAAAAACCTCAGCTCTGCCTGGAACCTCTCAGGGTCCATCAGGCGTCTGGGACGGAACCATCTAAGTGGTTCCTCATCCCAGTGGTGTGGGGTAGCTTGATGGAAGACCAGCCGCAGGAGATAGTGGTCTGACCATGAAACAGGGTGGGTGACAATGACACCACCCCCCAGACCACTCTGCCACTGCTCTGAGACAAAAACCAGGTCGAGCATGTTGCCCCCCTCATGAGTCGGGCCATCTATTATCTGGGTCAGACCCATGGCCTCCATGGAGGCCATGAATTCCTGGGCCAAACCCGACGCCAGTCCCAAGGAGGGCAGATTGAAGTCGCCCAGAACTATGAGCTCTGGAAACTCCACCGCCACCCCTGAGATGGCATCAAGGAGCCCAGGCAGGGCAGCTGAGACATAGCTGGGGGACAGGTATGTAAGCAGCACGCCCATCCGACCTGCAGGCTGACACCTCAGGAGGAGGGATTCACACCCGCCTATCTCTGGGGCAGGGACCTCCCTTGGAAACAGGGTCTCCTGAATAACAATAGCCACCCCACCACCCCTTCCCTGGGGTCGTGACTGGTGCAACACCCGAAAAGCTGGGGGGAAAATGTCGACCAGAGGTACTCTACCCTCTGGCCCCAACCAGGTCTCGGTGATGCAAGCCAGGTCCACAGCCTCCTCCTCAATCACATCACGGAGGAGTGGTGCCTTATTAACCATGGACCTGGCATTAAAGTACACCAGCCTGAGCCCAGGGGTTCCGGATCCCAAAACCCCCAGGAGATGAGAAGAGGCTAAGGGGTCGGAGTGCGCCACAGCTTGGATATAGCGGGGGCGTGTTCCCCTAACATGATATGGCCCCCGCCTCATCGGCTCCTACCCATTCCAACTACCCTAGGGATCATGGCTCCCACTATTCCGCCCGGAGTCCCACAGGCCCCCTCATGCACCCCCTAGCCACGGCCCTGTGTCAGACTGCACTGAACTCCTGCAGTAAAACCTCCACCCTTTCCACCTTTCCCTAACCCCCTAAAAAACCAATTTAAAAATTTTAACAGAGGAACCCTGGGTCCTTTTTTTTATCCCTCCCCGAGCCCCGGCCCCTTCCCCTTCCTGCGCCATGCCATCTCTCCGGATTCCACAATCCGTCCTCAAGATAGGCTGATGGTAAGCCGGTGGGCCAAACCCAAGAGAGGGGGGAATCTCTCAGGGCCCACAATTTCGCTGCCAGAAAAGTCCGCATATGTTGGTAAATGTCCCGTCAACAAAGGGAGGAGCGGCCAAAGATGTAAGTAGTATGTCCTATGATGATCTTATACTCTAAACATTGGCATAGTTCTAAACCACTGGGTTGCCTCCATCCCTGGGTGCCCTCTCATGGCATCCCAGGGGGCTGTTGGTCGAGCATATAAGGCTGGCCACTGCTCTCTCACCGCTCGTGGTCCCCAGTGATTAAAGAGAGATGTTACACAGCAGTTGGAATTGCGCTGGGGAGGAGGTGGTACATACCATCCCATTGTTCTCTCACCACAGTGGGTGGGTGAACCAACAACGTTCCATCACCCTCGCCAGTAAAGACTGATGAGGACAGGAGGAGTAACCCCCTTAGCACACAGAAGACAAGAGCTCTGGATGGCAGATGGATAAAGCCATCTGATAATTCATATCCCAGGTGGAAACAGGGAGAGTCTTCCTGCCCCTCAGCATCTCATCAATTGGCACCAACAGGCCCTTGTGGCACCAACAACCCAGTCATTCAACCCAGTCATTCAAAGAGTCAGGATTAAAGAGGGCAAAGGGGGTGGAGAAGATCAACCGGGGGCAGCATCCGATGATGCAGCCGCCCTTATCTTCATCGGTGCCTACCTCCCGGCCAGGGGCAGCCTCCAGGCTCACCTTAAACATCTACGCCCGATTCTGGCAACCACACTGGCCCTGGGTCCACACCGCCGCTGTGACCACCGTTGCCACTGTCGCCATCAGAGCAGGGCCCCAGCCAAAAATAATGTATCCTGTCCACCCCAAATGGGGGAGGGTACAGGCAAAATAGCCAGGGCTGCGACCTTCGGCCAACCCCCCAGCTAAGATGTAATTCGCCAGGCCCACAAGATGCTCCAGCCACTAAGGCCTCCGGCGCTGCCCCCAGTGACTCCGGGGCCAAAATGAATCCCTGGTTCATTGGAGATGTTATAACAGCTGCGGACGCCAAAAACGCCCGCCCGCTGCATCTGAGAGTGGGCTGGTGGTTGGCGAAGTCGCCGCTTCTGGGGCGGCGCCCGTAATTTCGCCCTGTCATTTTGGCCGCAAGCCCACGCCGGAGATCGTCGCGATTAACACGCGTGACTCTCCGGACGGGGCTGGATCGTTCCAGCCCCACCTAACTCCTTGGCTGTTCCGCTGGGAGTTTCGTGAGTTTTCGGGGGGAATACAAGCCTCCAAACGCCCCCAGGGACAAAAAAGCCAGCTACCTCCGCAGGAGAGACCGTCGCTAGCTGCTAGTAGCCATCTTGGACATGCGCCACGTAAATGATTGGACAGGATAGATTATACAAATAACAGAGTTACAATGTAACTTTAGACATATAATTGTACTTACAATTGCTGTGAAGAATATTAAAAACTACTTTTTGCACTTGGTTTATATCATTCTGGTTTTTTTAAATTTTCTTTTGTATTTTCTTCTTCCATGTTTATCTTTTTCTGTTATTTCTCTTTTTTGCTCTCTCTAGTCTAATTGATTTATAAGCATTTTACTTGGAGAGCATCCACCCAAATACCTCTTTTTCTTTTTTTGCCATGCAAGAGATCAACCAGCATTTCCAGCTCCTTCCAAATGTCCACCTGGGTTAGAATCTTCATATCCATTATTTGAACCCCCAACTGACCTGTGCTGCTTTGCTGGACTTGCTCTCAGTTGGCGAGATCCAAGTTTCTAACTATCTGTAGAAGGCAGAAGGAGCTTTCTATTGTCCTCGAAGCGATTGACATCTCCTCTCAGACTGCCACCATGTCCATCACCTACAAACTCCCACACGCATTTCCATAACATTCTGTAGCCTACCTCAGACATTGTAGAGGTCAGTAGGAAGATATACAATGATTGAGCAGAATGAGTAGATAAGTGCCCACATTTCTATCTGCAAGACGAGAAATTACTTGCTTCTTCGTGACAACCACAATTTTTATCATCATCTTCCTTTTCTTTTGCTCTCAAACAAAGCTGATTATACTACTGCACATTACTAATATGCCCCTTCCATTCTTTTTCTGGTCAGCTGTGCTTTGAAAGAACAAAAGCCAGTGCCATCCAGGCTCTTTTCTGTTCTACAATTTGCAGAGAAAGCATTTTCATTTTCTTATTTTGAAACTTCAGTTCTCAGTGGAAGGCTGGACAAGATGTCCACAGAGGAGAAGGAGGAGATTGAAAAGATTTTGTCCCCAAAACCATCTCATAGACCTCACAGTGTAGGATAGGTCTTAAATGCTGCATATTAAAGCAAGTCCAAGAAGAGGATGAGAACACCTGTGAATGTATTTGGTGTTATGACACAGCCAATAAGAAAGATATAGATAACCACACATATTTCTGCTAAATTTGAGAATAAATGTGGTTCTTTCAGGATAACTTCCATTTGTGAATATGATTTACTTGCAAACTTCCATTTTAAGAAGAAAATAAAAGGTTTTCAGAATAACATTCAGGGCCCATCTTCATGTCAAAATGACCATCCAGATTCATCTGGAGTGTCAACAAGCAGAAGATATATGAATTATACCAACTTCAACTGTGTGTTTATGCCCAATCTCACCCCTCTTCCTTACAACATAACCAGAGGACAGTCAATTATCCAATTCTGTAGGAATTCTTTTCTGGAAATCATGAGGCTGTACTTTAGCTCCTTTGATTTTTAAGTTCTATATAATCACTTAGTAAACCATCTGGGTAATCCAGATTATCCTCATCCTAATTTGTCTGGAGATGTTTCTTTTCTCTCCTTATGTTGATAATGTAGAGATTGTGATTCAAATGTTATAAAGAACTCCAACTGCAGATAAACTATCATACAACTAAAATAAGGGCATTTTTACAGCCCCTCCCCTCCTGTAATTATTTGATTATTTCTGGTATATCAACAAAATTCCTATTGCAAAAGTGTCATATTTAAAATATCTTGGTAGAACATTTCAGGCCACATCCAAGGGCACAGGATAGATATGAGCTCAACTGTTCAAAAGAGCCATCTTGCAATTCTAGGGGAAAAGACTATGGGCCATTGTCGTTTAATTATTTCAAGTAAAATCAATGGCCAACTAATGTTTGGAGAACAGCTTGGGCAATTTTCTAGGACTGGTCTGTTAGAAACTCCCTGTCTCACATGTCTATATTTCTTGTAAGCAGTTCCTTTGTATTCAGGTCTGGCCTCAGAATGATAATGTAGCACTTGGGGATGAAGATGCAGCCCAGCAGCCCAGCATTGGAGGCCAGGATGGAGAAGACCTGCACTGCCACCATGTATTTCCCCTTGGTGCTCAGGTAGGTGGGCAGGAAGGAGACCCAGACACTGCAGAAGACAAGCATGCTGAAGGTGATCAGTTTAGCTTCATTAAAGGCCCCAGGGAGATTCCTGGCCAGGAAAGCCACTGAGAAGCAGATGGCAGCCAGGAAGCTCAGGTAACCAAGGGTGATGTAGAACATGAGAACAGAGCCTTCGTTACATTGTAGGATGATCTCTCCAGGCTGGGAGTAGAAATCAGTGTCAGGGAACGGTGGAGAAACTCCAAGCCAGATGAAGCAGATGATAATTTGGACAGCAGAAGATGAAAGGATGATGGAGTTGGCCAAGCTCTTCCCCAACCATCTTTTCATTTGATTTCCTGGCTTTGTGGCCAGGAAAGCTAGCACCACTGTAATTGTTTTGGCCAAGAGAGAAGAAATGGCAACTGAGAAGATGATGCTGAAAATGTTTGTCGGAGAAGGCAGGTGGCTTTCCTTGGTTGGCCAATGAAGAGAAAAGGAGACAAGAAGCAAAGCAGGAGAGAGACGAGGAGAATGTAAGAGAGGTCCCGGTTGTTGGCTTTGACAATGGGGGTTTCTCTGTATTGAATGAATATGATTAAAATGAGGCTTGTCATTAGGAAGAAGAGTAACAAAAAAGATACCAGGATGATGCCCAGATGTTCTTCATAAAGCAGGAAGGTTAGAATTTTGGGGATACATTGGACTCGGTTCTCATTTGGATATTGATCATGTGGACACTTGATACATTTTTCTGTATCTGAGAAAACCAAAAAAAGAATATTTCTTTAACATTCTGTTCTTTTACATTTGAAAAAATAGCTTTTTGGGACAACAGCAAATATCAGGCATTTTCAAAGAAGAGTTTGTTAACAACTGAACCAAAATAAACTAAGAAGAATATTGTTATGTATGTAGGTTTGAATGTTATTGGTTTATTTGAACTGTTCTTGTAAAATGTCAAATGGTATTGGTTTAAATAGTGTGGGAAGAAACCCTGCACTCCCATTGGCTGGCAGCTACGGCTGCAGGCTATAAGAGGCAGCCGTAGCCAAGCCAGGATGGGTCCATTCGAGCTGTAGTCACTTAATAAACTCTTTGCTGGAACTCCTCGCGTCTGACTCTTCATGCAAACTTAACACTGGCGACGAAGGTGGGATTTCCCTGAAGAGAAGAAGACGCGAAGAACAAGCAACAGAGCGAGATGGCTGCGCTGAACACACCCCCAGCACCGTTCGATCCGGCGGCGGAAGACTGGGAATCGTATGCGGATCGCTTCCAGATGAAGAGGCGGTTTTTCTCACGCACTGTGGTCCGGCAGTCTCCAAAATGGCGAAGGCGTTGGCGGGAGCTGCAGAGCTGAAGGTAATGGAATGGCCTAATTTAGAGAAACTTTTAAGAGCCCATTACACCACAAGTATCGTGCCTCATTAAGAGACACGAATTTTACCGTCGGGATCAAGGGGATAGCGAGAATGTTAATGACTTCATGGCAAGTTTAAGGGACATTGGGGGTGCTTGTGATTTTACCAACTTAGAAGAGGCCATGCGTGATCGGTTTGTTTTAGGCCTCAAAGATAAGGTCTTACAAAGCAAACTATTAATGAAACCTAAGATCACGTTTAAAGAGGCCATTGAAGAAGCTGTTTCAGCGGAAGCCACCAAGTCCTCAGCAGCGGCCATGAAAAAGATTAACAAGGCCTCAAGCCAGGCCTCAAACCATTCTGATGTGGAAAAATCCACAACAGCCCATTGCGAACAAATAGACTCTGATTCAGATGGCAGTGAGGCAGAGGAGGGGATTTTTAGACTCAGAATGGAGAAGAAGAGAAAAGACTCTGGGAAAAACAGGCAAGGATTCTATTGCAGAGGCTGGGGGGCCACCCCTGCACTGAATGCAAGTTCTTTGACTCCATCTGCCTACGTTGTGAGAAACGGGGTCACATAGCCAAGGTCTGCAAATCCTCTAGAACTCCACCTAGTAGGAAGAAATTTCCTGATAAAGACTTTAAGCCCAACAATTTCCTTGAAAAGATGGGGCGAAATTCAGAAGCAAATGGCAAGAATGAAACTCACCAAACAATCACTATTGGTCATTCTTCACCCTTAAAAAGCAGAAAAGTACACGTGAAGGTGTTTATTGAAGGAAGGCCTTGCCAAATGGAAGTGGACTCAGGCTCTTATTTATCTATGGTGTCATGGGACACTATTCACAGACTCTTTCCTAACATTCAGAAGAAGCATTTCCAGAAGCAAGCACTGACTCTTAAAGACTACCAAGGGAAAAAGATTCCAGTAGTTGGAGCAAGAGATTTCAACGTGCAGTTTAAAGGCCACACCAAACTTTTGCCTCTGACCATCGTGGACAAGGATCGCCCAAGTTTGCTGGGACTTGAGTGGTTCAAGCCACTAGGCATCGAAGTGACTGGCATCAATCACGTGAGCAGCTCTGAATGGGACGAGTCCTTGAAGTCTGAGTTTCCAGAGGTCTTCAGCGAAGGACTGGGCAAGTATATGGGGACCCCTATTGCTTTCAGCCTAGACCCCAAGGTGCCCCCAATTCGTTTAAAGCCCAGGAGGGTCCCATTTGCTTTAAAGGAAAAAATTGATGCACAATTAGATAAACTCATCGCTCAAGGGGTTTTAGAGCCTACTGACCACTCCAGATGGGAAACACCCATAGTCACACCAGTCAAGGCTGATGGGTCAGTGAGAATCTGTGGTGACTATAAGGGGACACTTAACCATGCGCTGCAGCAGAGCACATACCCACTACCAGTTGTGCATCATCTGCTCCATTCCCTTGGCAGGGGTACAGTATTTGCCAAACTAGACTTGGCTCAGGCATATCAACAATTAACAGTTGATGATGCCACTGCAGAGGCACAAACAATTGTGACTCATAGAGGTGCCTTCAAATGTAAAAGACTACAATTTGGAGTAAGCGTGGCACCTGGCATCTTTCAAAGCCTTATGGAAAGAATGTTGCAAGGACTGCCAGGGTAGTGCCTTATTTTGATGATGTGTTAATCTCTGCTGAAAATGACACTCAGCTTCAAGAGAGACTCAGAGAAGTCCTTACCAGATTCAGAAAAGCGGGTTTAAAAGTCAAGGAAGACAAATGTACACTCAAAACAGACAGAGTTGAGTTCCTGGGGTACATGATTGACAAGCATGGCATCCACCCTACTGATGCCAAGGTTAAAGCAATCAAGGAAGCCCCTAAACCTAGATGCAAGACAGATTTGCAAGCCTTCCTTGGACTTATTAACTTTTACCACATGTTTCTACCTCACAAAGCATCTATTGCTGAGCCTTTACATCGCCTGCTTGATAAGAAAGCTGTTTGGATCTGGGGAGGAAGGAACAGTCAGCATTTAACAGTATTAAGAGACTAATCACGTCTGATGCTGTGTTGATACAGTTCTCTGAGAATTTGCCTGTTGTTCTGACTTGTGATGCATCCCCTTTTGGAGTGGGGGTTTGAGTCACAGGCTTCCCAGTGGAAGGGAAGCCCCAATTGCATTTACTCTCGCACTTTGTCCAAAGCAGAGAGGAATTATAGCCAACTGGACAAGGAGGCATTAGCAGTCGTTGCAGCTGTTAAGAAATTTCATGAATATCTGTATGGCAGGGCATTCACCATTGTTACAGATCACAAACCTTTATTAGGCATTGTGGCAGGAGACAAACCTACACCTAATATCCTGTCACCAAGAATGCTGAGATGGACTGAATTTCTTGCAGCCTATTCATACAAACTGATTCACAGGCCTGGCAAGGACATTGGACATGCTGATGCACTGAGTCGTTGCCCACTACCTTGCCACAAAGAGGACTTTGAACTTGAAACTCACACCTTTTTCCTGGAGACTGTTGCTAAGCTTCCAGTCCATGCTGCTGAGATTGCCAGAGAGACTGCCAAAGATGCTGTGTTGGCACCTGTTATGGGCTGGATTAAGAAAGGTTGGCCTCTTCAAGATCTACCTCACCTTGCCCAACCTTTTAAGTCCAGGCAAACTGAATTATCTGTATTAAGAGGATGTATTTTGTGGGGTAACAGGGTGGTTATTCCTGCAAAACTGCAAAGGGAGGTTTTGGAAATGTTACATGAGGGTCATCCTGGGATTGTAAGGATGAAAGGTTTGGCCAGGAGTTATGTATGGTGGCCAGGTATTGACAAAATGGTTGAAAACTGGGTAGCATCTTGTCCCAATTGCCAGGTAGTCAGGCCTGCTCCACCACACGCCCCCACACAGGAATGGGAATGTCCTAGAGGCCCATGGTCTAGAATCCACATTGATTTCGCAGGCCCTACAAGAGGGCATACTTTTCTAGTTATAGTAGATGCATATTCTAAATGGCTAGAGGTCATTCCCATGACATCCACTACAACTGAGGCTGTCATCAAGCAGCTCAGAAAATTGTTTGTAACCCAGGGGTTACCAGATGTCCTTGTTTCTGACAATGGCCCTCAATTCACATCTAACATTTTTGAATCCTTTCTAGCACAACAGGGTATTAGACATGCCCTCACTGCCCCTGGGCACCCTTCGGCTAATGGCCGGGCTGAACGCATGGTACGCTTTACCAAAGAGAAGCTTCAGCAGCTGGGCCCTGGGGATATCACTGAGAAGCTTGAAAAACTTCTTAGTGTTCAGCACATCACTCCTAGCCCATCAAATAACTTGTCCCCAGCAGAGTTGTTGATGGGTAGGAAACTTAGGTCTTCCCTTGACCGCCTTCATCCCACTTACGCACCCAACACACCACTGGATTCCACTTCCAAAGTTCGTTCTTTTAGTGTGGGAGATTCTGTATATGCTAGGAACCTTATAGGTGAACCTTTGTGGATTCCTGCTGAAATAACTCACATCACTGGCCCTCGTTCTTACAGGGTACAAACAGAGGATGGCCTCCTCTGGAGCAGGCACATTGACCAACTTAGATCCAGGTTCCCTCAGGAACATCGCCCCTGTCTCTCTCTGGGTCCCTCACCTGATGTCTCTTCTAGGGGGGAAGGAGGGGAACAGGAGGAAAATCAGCAAGCAAGAGTCAACCCCATGTGTAACGAGCCATTGTGACAGGAACCATCCCGAACCCTGTCACAATGCCAAGATCCATCCTTAGAAGTGGAAGATTGCACATCACTACCTGACTTGGGTGCTGACATTGGAATGGAGATGGGTTGGGAGGAGAGACCAGATTCTAACAGTCTAACAGGGTCTCCTTTCACAGGAAGTCCCAACAGGGAAATGTCAGCAGACACATTTCCCTCTCACTGGGTGAGAACGTTAAAACTTCTGAACCACGAAGGTCTCAAAGTACACGTAAGAGCCCCACCTATTTAAAGGAATACATTAGATAGGTTGGGGTTTGGTATGGACTGAACCTGTGGGGAGGTGTTATGTATGTAGGTTTGAATGTTATTGGTTTATTTGAACTGTTCTTGTAAAATGTCAAATGGTATTGGTTTAAATAGTGCGGGAAGAAACCCTGCACTCCCATTGGCTGGCAGCTACGGCTGCAGGCTATAAGAGGCAGCCGTAGCCAAGCCAGGACGGGTCCATTCGAGCTGTAGTCACTTAATAAACTCTTTGCTGGAACTCCTCGCATCTGACTCTTCATGCAAACTTAACAAATATAATGTATATCTCTTTATCTCTAGCTCTATTGCTAAGGTCTATCAAATTGGGGAACATCCTAGGACATAAATGATTTATTCTGTGAGGTATTGAACCTTCATAAGAAGCTACATTATTAGATTAAAAATTGAATCAGTTAATCTTTCTAAGCAAGCATCTTGAATCATGTCTGATGGCAATTATTAATATACTGGCTGCAGAGAATGTTTCTTTTGTAAAATCTAGTTGGCTGGCAGAGAAAGCTAGTTCTGCAAATTATCTGGAATGGCTACTGGCAGCAGTGGTAATGACTTGCACCTATAACTGTGCACACCACCTCATTGTGGGCTTGCAACACCTTCTCAATGATCCTCAAGTTAACGCCCATTTAGACACATTCACAATAATTGTTCCAGTAGGTGGACCTAAGACCAATCCTCAAGTTTCAAAGAACACAGGTGTTCCTAGAAAAGTAAATACCAAAAACCACATTCAAACAAAAAAAAGAAGAAATATGTTTTAATTTACAATGTCATGAAAATGCTCTGGATGAATCCACTTCCACTTCCTTCCTGCCCCTTTCTTTGTAGTCACCCACCTTCCTGAGTGGAGATGGTCCCATCCGGACAAGGAACACAGTTGTAGCAGCAAATTGGCTCTCCTTCTCGCTTCCGCTTGACAAATCCAGGATGACATTTCCCCCCACATTTGGACTGAGGAAGAGACTAAGGAGAAAGCAAAGGATGCCAAAGAAAATGTGTTAGCACAGCCATCCTGATGTGCTTATTTCATGCTCTTGAAATAAGATTAAAAGTGACTGCTCAGTTTCTAGAATTGTGGTGATATGAGATAGGGATCCTGAAAATATATCCCTCAAAAAGGGTAATTAAGGCATTTTTTTCTGCAGCCCTTGGGACATGGGTATGAGTCCTGTGTTAGAAAGGGATATTTCTAAGACACAGCTAAGTATCCAAAAAAAAGATCCTTTCTGTTGAAGACCTATGATTAGGTAACAACAACTAACTTTGAAGAACAAACCCATATTTGTTATTAATTGAATTTGGCACCTTCTCCCCCCCCCCAAATACTTGAGGCAGGTAATAATCAAGATGAACAATTGCATAAAGGGGTCTTTTGATTATGTGCCCTCTTTAGAAACCAAAGGCCAAACCTAAGCAGGACTTCTTTTCAAAGAGTCCCTCATTACTTCAGTGCTAAGGCTGATAGCCTTATCTGTTGCTTGTTCACAAAGCGCAAAGGAAAAAGCAATTCTGTTGACCAGTGCCTGAGTTCCGGTTTGGAACAAAATTGATGAAATTGAATCAGCACCAGGAGGGGCTTTTCTCCGAGTCAATGTTTCAATGCTCCAGTGTTCTTGGTCAGGGCTTCATCTCTCATCACACCAGTCTTTATAATGATTTCATGCAGGGGTGGGATCCTACTAGCATAACAACCGGTTCAGGGAGCATGTACATGCATGCTCAACGTGCACTGCACATATGTGCACGCTACCAGCTCTGGTGAGCATTTACCTTCTCCAGCTGACGAGCGGCACTCAGCTGTGTCACATAAAGCAGCTGAGGAGGTAAAAGTATAGGATAAAGGACAGCCTAGAGGCTGGGCAGGCAGGTGGGCCAAACAGACGACCAGACGGTCATTGCAGGAAACCAGTTCAGTGTCAGCTTCTCTTTGGAGCTACCAGGTCTATAGAACCGGGCCAAACCTGTAGCATCCCACCCCTGATTGCATGTGAACTGAAAGTCTTGGACCTCTTTTCTAGGAACAGAAGGCCTATTGCACTATCCAGTGGTGGGATGCTGCTGATTTAACAACCAGTTCGGTGAGCGCCTAAGGTACTTGTGTGCAGCGCTGAAAATGGAGCATTTAAAAACACAGCTGCTTACTTTCCAAGTCAGCAATGGTAAGTAAAACAGCAGGGGTGTGTATGTGGAAATCAGCTGTGCTGCGCGATTGAGATGAGCTACAAAGCAGAAAATAAAGGACAGGGGTGGGTGAGTGGGTGGGGCCAGCTGATTGTCGGAACTACCGGTTCGCCTGAACCGGTCCGAACCAGCAGCATCCCACCACTGGCACTATCCCAGTGGGGTGGAAGATTGGAATGGAGAATGCTAGCCAGGTCTGGGTTGCTGAAAAACTGCTTGCCCTGTCCGCTAATGGGACACTGGACCAGCCAGGACAATGTGAGCAGTTGTGGGATTCCACATTTTTTCCTACTTGTTCTATGAGACTGTGATTTGCACGTACGCACAGCTCTCAAAAACCGCCCTCTATGTCAGCACTGTTGAGATGAGCTGTTGTTTTAGCACAGCTGAGGTACAGCAACCCTCTCTACTGTGCAAATCAGCTGAATGTCAGTGTTCCAGCAAAGCTCCACTCCAACCAATAACTCCGAGACAGACATCTCTCAAAAGTTCCTTTTATTTGGATAGTAACTGGCACAACGCTGGAATCCCGAATCTGAAAGTTCTGGGCTTCCTTGCAATAAGTAAAAATTACCAATCCACCCCCTGCACCCATCACCACATCACATGCCCCAATCACCATCCATCCCAAAGTAAGACTTCCTTTCACTGTGCACAACATGACCTGACCTTGAATCAGAAAAAGAATTTTATTATGCCTAACTAGATATACTTCAATGCATTCCCCCCTCCCATTTTCCCAGGCTCAATTGTGGCAGCGAGGGAGCATCGGCTCTCAATATGGCTTCCAAAGGTGACACTGAGCTAAAAACAAGGAAATATAGGACAGGAAAGGACGGGGTGGGTGGGCGGGCCAGCCAGAGGTGGTATTTGTCAGTTCTCTGAACTACTCAAAATTTCTGCTACCGGTATGCCAGAACCAGTCCGAACCGGCTGAATGCCACCTCTGAATGTGAATCCTAATTCCAAAGGTAATTTTGGCAGCAGAACTTCCATCCAGTGCTGATTCAATTTCATCAATCTTAGTCCAAACATGAACTCAGGCACTGATCAACAAAATCGCCTTCTTCTTCCCCTCCCCAAGAATTTTTTTATTTCAATCTACATATAACAACAATACATTAACAGTGTGGTATCAATCTATCATACATCTCTCATTGCATTATATCCATATTAATCCATACTTCTTCAATATTTATTTTCAACCTTACTTTCTCCAAATGCCTACCACCATATCAATTAAAAATATATAATGATTCCATTATTCAATTTTCTCCCTGTTTTTGCCTTCTTCTTTGAAATTTGTGAACGAGGAACATATGGTTAGCCCTAGCACTTGAGGGCCTCTTTTACCATTTTCATACAGCTTCTCAGTTTCAACACTAAGCCATGGTGCATAGGCTTATTCCCCAAAGGTTGGAACCCTTTGGGGAAGACAGAAAAGATACCAATATTTTTCTCACCCTGTTGAGAGACATTAGCCGTGACATATGATTTTGATTGATAATCAGTCTCTGTCTTTCAAAGTTCAACAGTTTATTTAGGATGGTACCCTTCTTTGTGAAAAACACCCAGCTTGTGATCTCCAGATCAGCTTTTAAATCTCCATTTTGGTCCCAGTACAGTTTGAATTCAGAAAAATTGTAGTACGCATTCTTCTCCAGAAAGGGGTGGAACTAGAATGGAAACATCCAGGAATTTCAAAAGTAGTAAACTTGGTAACTTATTCCTTTTTGTCTGTTCTCATATGTATCATTCCTCTGCAGCAGAGGTGGTATTCAGCAGGTTCTGACCAGTTCTGGAGAACTGGTAGCGGAAATTTTGAGTAGTTTAGAGAACGGGCAAATACCAGCTGATCGACTGGGTCTTCTTGTGTTGCCCTGCACAGAAGAAGGGAGCTGGAAAGCAGGTTAGTGGGGTGGGCAGGGAATGGAGATTTTGCAGTAACCTACCCCCAGGAGTGGGGAGGGAATGGAGATTTTACAGGATCCTTCCCCTGCCATGCCCACCAAGCCATGTTCACCAAGCATTTCCCACAGAACCGGTAGTAAAAAATTTTTAATCCCATCACTGCTCTGCAGTGATTTAACTTGCAAGTTTTACCATGATCTTCAAAAGTGAAAAAGAATGGTTCCACATTTCTCTTCCCCTTCCCTGATTATGTCTATGGAGATTCCCATTAATCCAGATCGTGATTGTTCCAAATGCATGGCACAGCATAGGTGAACAAACACATCAGGAGAAGTTTCAATACTATATCTGCATTTAAAAGGCAATGGCCACTCTTGTGAAGACAGCAAAGTCCAAATTTTGGATAGAGAGGACCACTGGTTTGAAAGAGGGGTCAAAGAGGCCATCTATGTCAAAATTGAACAGCCCTCTCAACAGAAAAGAAGGGTTACAACATCATCTACCTCCAGTCTACAACACAGTCCTTTAAACAGTTCCAAGAAGGCTCCACACTCATTTGCATTACTCAGGTAACTCTGATGATATAGATAAACCTCCAGATGGCCTCAATGATTCTTTAAAAGAATGCAAATGACCACCTGTCTACCAGGAGTATAAATCCTTCCATTCCCCACCATCCAGTCAGAGCTGAAGAAGCTTCTTTGATGAGAAGTGAAACCTCTTCAAAGAAAAACCAGAAAGTCCAGTTGTTTCTTGAAAAAAGCACCTTTGGGACTTTATCTGATTATACAGTTTTTACAGACTGTAGGAATTCTGGTGATATAATTCGAGTTCAGCAAGGCATTAATGAACTAATTCCTGATTTGAGTATTAGGAACCTAGTAAAATAAGGAGTGGATGGTATGATAATTAGGTGGATACATCATAAAACTGTCTTTAAAATTCTATTCATTCAAAAAATACAAAGCTAGATAAACATTTATGATTTCCTGATAGAGAAAGCAGATAAATTAAACCAAGTAGAAAATTATCAGATTTCTAGCAAGTAGGATTTGACAAACCATAGTATTTCATCTAACAACAAAGTTGTAGATAGCAGCTACAATGTAGACCTTTCATTAAGATTTCATTTGTACTTTTCTCATATTATAATGTATACTTGACACTGATGATAAGAAATTAGTAATAGTAGTATTTTTTTAAAATAAACTTTATTGAATTTGATTACATTAAAAGAACATAGAACATAAAAAACAAAAAAACATAAAACATAAGAACGAAAAAAAGAAAAAATCATAAAAAGTATATCACTCAATAACAACTATTTGTGGTGATAATTATATAGCAAGCATATGTGCAATAATAACAGATATTAACTTGTGCATAAATATCTTTTTATTCTATCTATATTCTATATATTCTATAAATATATTTTAATTACCTATCTTTACTCTGTCTCCTATCTATCCAGCTACAAAGTAAGGGAACAATGGTATAGTAGTAGTAATTTTTAAAGTGATTAGATAATAATCATATAATTAATTTCATAATAATGTCATTAATGCTTTAGTTGAAAGGGAATTGAATGCCAACCAATTGATAGCTAAGATCAAATTGGACATCTAAAGATATCTTTTAAACAAGGTGTAAAATTCAAAACAGATCTTGATTCTTTAAAATCAAAATCCTGTAGGCTGAAACAAATCTCTGAATGGAATTTAAAAGAGAGAGAAGTGCAAAGAAAAAGAAAAATTGAATGCAGAGCAAGAAGGATGAGGGATATCAAACTTGATAAGAATATTTGTGAAAATGATATGGAAATAGATGTTTAAAACCAAGTGTGACTTAGCATAGTGATGATCAATGAAAGAAAGTAATGCATCTATAAGAATCTCAATGAATGATATTCTTTTTGGAGACCAAGGCAAGTAAAATCTATGTCCATGTGAGTGGAAAAGTAAGAGTTTGGGAACACATTTTCCAACTATTATAATCTCTGAGTTGGAGAAGGGAGTAAACAGTACTTTTTCAATAACTGAGATGTTACACACAGGCTTAAACTATGTTTACTGCTATTCCAGAAGGTGGAACAACATAAGATAAACTCAGTCAAGAGATTGTGGCTGAATGAGAGAAGCAGTTTCAGAGTTGAGCCAATGAACAGCTATTTTAAATCTCCCCCTCACTGATTTTCTTAAATAGACCAAACAGCTATTAGTCAGAGAAGCTTTAAGTGGGATTTCTGCAGAGAGAAGGGACCGGGCTACATTGTCTAAAGCATAGGTATCCAACCTTGGCAACTTTAAGACTTGTGGACTTCAACTCCCATTGGGAGTTGAAGTCTACAAGTCTTAAAGTTGCCAAGGTTGGAGACCCCTGGTCTAAAGTCCTCCTTCAAATGTATGAAGGTAAAATTGTACAATGCTAAAAATAAAACCACACATACAGGAATTTATTTAAAAATGTATACTTTAAAAAAATTACTCATAATCTCAAACTATATATGTCATAGTTCCCGCTGTTTGGAATATTATGCTCCGAGAAATTGAATTGTTAGCCTCTTGTAGCATAAGAAGGTTGACATGGTTCCCTTCCTTCTATTATAGAATAGAATAGAATAGAGTAGAGTAGAGTAGAGTAGAGTAGAGTAGAATAGAATAGAATAGAATAGAATAGAATAGAATAGAATAGAATAGAATAGAATAGTTGGAAGGGACCTTGGAGGTCTTCTAGTCCAACCCCTTGCTTAGGCAGTAAACCCTACACCATTTCAGACAAATGGTTGTCCAATTTCTTCATAAAAACTTCCACTGTTGGAGCATTCACAACTTCTGGAGGCAAGTTGTTCCCCTGATTAATTGTTCTAACTGTCAGGAAATTTCTCCCTAGTTCTAAGTTGCTCCTCTCCTTGATTAGTTTCCACTCATTGCTTCTTGTCCTGTCCTGGGGGCTTTGGAGAATAGCTTGACTCCCTCTTCTTTGGGGCAGCCCCTGAGATATTGGAAGACTGCTATCATGTCTCCCCTAGTCCTTCTTTTCATTAGACTAGACATACTCAGTTCCTGCAACCGTTCTTCATATGTTTTAGCCTCCAGTCCCCTAATCATCTTTGTTGCTCTGTTCTCTGCACTCTTTCTAGAGTCTCCACATCTTTTAAAATCATGGTGACATTAGCTTCACTCTCCAAAGGAACTAAGTTGAATGGATCCATACCTGCCATGGATCCAGCCTTGATCCCCAATGTCTCTGTGTCTTCCTTCCTTCTCCTCCTGGATCTGGAGGAATACGTAGCATTCAAGACATGGGCCAGAGTCTTAATGACACTGTAAAACGATGATAATTCCAGACCCTAACCAAGTTTCTTTTCTTTTGTGTTTCCAATGGTGCTTTCTCAGTGCACCTTCTCCGCCTTTGACAGAAAAGATGTGCTTTGAAAAGGAACAGTGAAAAGATGAATCTCCTAATGGTGGCTCTATAAAGAAACGGTGTACATGGGAATCTGACTCTGGCTGTTTTTCCGCACTAAGCTAAGGGTCCACACAGTATTCACATATTTGAAAAGTCCCATTTTCAGTGGAGATAGCCCAATGACTGTTGTGATCCACACTTTCCTTCAATGGGTCCTGACAAACCATCAAATGTTAACTGGAAAATAAGAAGTCTGTCCCAAATGGCACGGTATTCTATGAAGTGAACATAGACATTGATCTCCACTTAGAGAGGGCTTCCCTGAGGGAGGCTGTATTTCTAGTCATTGAGAATTGCTGTGATATAACAACACAAATTCCACT
>SOZL01001223.1:98128-149904 GCA_009733165.1 Naja naja
CTGCAGAAAAATGCCTTAATTACCTTTTTGAGGGATATATTTTCAGGATCCCTATCTCATATCACCACAATTCTAGAAACTGAGCAGTCACTTTTAATCTTATTTCAAGAGCATGAAATAAGCACATCAGGATGGCTGTGCTAACACATTTTCTTTGGCATCCTTTGCTTTCTCCTTAGTCTCTTCCTCAGTCCAAATGTGGGGGGAAATGTCATCCTGGATTTGTCAAGCAGAAGCGAGAAGGAGCCAATTTGCTGCTACAACTGTGTTCCTTGTCCGGATGGGACCATCTCCACTCAGGAAGGTGGGTGACTACAAAGAAAGGGGCAGGAAGGAAGTGGAAGTGGATTCATCCAGAGCATTTTCATGACATTGTAAATTAAAACATATTTCTTCTTCTTTTAGTTTGAATGTGGTTTTTGGTATTTACTTTTCTAGGAACACCTGTGTTCTTTGAAACTTTAGGATTGGTCGTAGGTCCACCTACTGGAACAATTATTGTGAATGTGTCTAAATGGGCGTTAACTTGAGGATCATTGAGAAGGTGTTGCAAGCCCACAATGAGGTGGTGTGCACAGTTATAGGTGCAAGTCATTACCACTGCTTCCAGTAGCCATTCCAGATAATTTGCAGAACTAGCTTTCTCTGCCAGCCAACTAGATTTTACAAGAGAAACATTCTCTGGAGCCAGTATACTAATAATTGCAATCAGAAATGATTCAAGATGCTTGCTTAGAAAGATTAACTGATTCAATTTTTAATCTAATAATGTAGCTTCTTATGAAGGTTCAATACCTCACAGAAGAAATCATTTATGTCCTAGGATGTTCCCCAATTTGATAGACCTTAGCAATAGAGCTAGAGATAAAGAGATATACATTATATTCTTAGTTTATTTTGGTTCAGTTGTTAACAAACGCTTCTTTGAAAATGCCTGATATTTGCTGTTGTCCCAAAAAGCTATTTTTTCAAATGTAAAAGAACAGAATGTTAAAGAAATATTCTTTTTTTGGTTTTCTCAGATACAGAAAAATGTATCAAGTGTCCACATGATCAATATCCAAATGAGAACCGAGTCCAATGTATCCCCAAAATTCTAACCTTCCTGCTTTATGAAGAACATCTGGGCATCATCCTGGTATCTTTTTTGTTACTCTTCTTCCTAATGACAAGCCTCATTTTAATCATATTCATTCAATACAGAGAAACCCCCATTGTCAAAGCCAACAACCGGGACCTCTCTTACATTCTCCTCGTCTCTCTCCTGCTTTGCTTCTTGTCTCCTTTTCTCTTCATTGGCCAACCAAGGAAAGCCACCTGCCTTCTCCGACAAACATTTTTCAGCATCATCTTCTCAGTTGCCATTTCTTCTCTCTTGGCCAAAACAATTACAGTGGTGCTAGCTTTCCTGGCCACAAAGCCAGGAAATCAAATGAAAAGATGGTTGGGGAAGAGCTTGGCCAACTCCATCATCCTTTCATCTTCTGCTGTCCAAATTATCATCTGCTTCATCTGGCTTGGAGTTTCTCCACCGTTCCCTGACACTGATTTCTACTCCCAGCCTGGAGAGATCATCCTACAATGTAACGAAGGCTCTGTTCTCATGTTCTACATCACCCTTGGTTACCTGAGCTTCCTGGCTGCCATCTGCTTCTCAGTGGCTTTCCTGGCCAGGAATCTCCCTGGGGCCTTTAACGAAGCTAAACTGATCACCTTCAGCATGCTTGTCTTCTGCAGTGTCTGGGTCTCCTTCCTGCCCACCTACCTGAGCACCAAGGGGAAATACATGGTGGCAGTGCAGGTCTTCTCCATCCTGGCCTCCAATGCTGGGCTGCTGGGCTGCATCTTCATCCCCAAGTGCTACATTATCATTCTGAGGCCAGACCTGAATACAAAGGAACTGCTTACAAGAAATGTAGACATGTGAGACAGGGAGTTTCTAACAGACCAGTCCTAGAAAATTGCCCAAGCTGTTCTCCAAACATTAGTTGGCCATTGATTTTACTTGAAATAATTAAACGACAATGGCCCATAGTCTTTTCCCCTAGAATTGCAAGATGGCTCTTTTGAACAGTTGAGGTCATATCTATCCTGTGCCCTTGGATGTGGCCTGAAATGTTCTACCAAGATATTTTAAATATGACACTTTTGCAATAGGAATTTTGTTGATATACCAGAAATAATTCAATAATTACAGGAGGGGGGGCTGTAAAAAATGCCCTTATTTTAGTTGTATGATAGTTTATCTGCAGTTGGAGTTCTTTATAACATTTGAATCACAATCTCTACATTATCAACATAAGGAGAGAAAACAAACATCTCCAGACAAATTAGGATGAGGATAATCTCTGATTACCCAGATGGTTAACTAAGTGATTATATAGAAGTTAAAAAACAAAGGAGCTAAAGTATAGCCTCATGATTTCCAGAAAAGAATTCCTACAGAATTGGATAATTGACTGTCCTCTGGTTATGTTGTAAGGAAGAGGGGTGAGATTGGGCATAAACACACAGTTGAAGTTGGGATAATTCATATATCTTCTGCTTGTTGACACTCCAGATGTATCTGGATGGTCATTTTGACATGAAGATGGGCCCTGATGTGATTCTGAAAACCTTTTATTTTCTTCTTAAAATGGAAGTTTGCAAGTAAATCATATTCACAAATGGAAGTTATCCTGAAAGAACCACATTTATTCTCAAATTTAGCAGAAATATGTGTGGTTATCTATATCTTTCTTATTGGCTGTGTCATAACACCAAATACATTCATAGGTGTTCTCATCCTCTTCTTGGACTTGCTTTAATATGCAGCATTTAAGACCTATCCCACACTGTGAGATCTATGAGATGGTTTTGGGGACAAAATCTTTTCAATCTCCTCCTTCTCCTCTGTGGACATCTTGTCCAGCCTTCCACTGAGAACTGAAGTTTCAAAATAAGAAAATGAAAATGCTTTCTCTGCAAATTGTAGAACAGAAAAGAGCCTGGATGGCACTGGCTTTTGTTCTTTCAAAGCACAGCTGACCTGAAAAAGAATGGAAGGGGCATATTAGTAATGTGCAGTAGTATAATCAGCTTTGTTTGAGAGCAAAAGAAAAGGAAGATGATGATAAAAATTGTGGTTGTCACGAAGAAGCAAGTAATTTCTCCTCTTGCAGATAGAAATGTGGGCACTTATCTACTCATTCTGCTCAATCATTGTATATCTTCCTACTGACCTCTACAATGTCTGAGGTAGGCTACAGAATGTTATGGAATTTGGTGTGGGAGTTTGTACGTGGTGGACATGGTGGCAATCTGAGAGAAGATGTCAATCACTTCGAGGACAATAGAAAGGTCCTTCTGCCTTCTATTGATAATTAGAAACTTGGATCTCGCCAACTGAGAGCAAGTCCAGCAAAGCAGCACAGGTCAGTTGGGGGTTCAAATAATGGATATGAAGATTCTAACCCAGGTGGACATTTGGAAGGAGCTGGAAATGCTGGTTGATCTCTTGCATGGCAAAAAAAGAAAAAGAGGTATTTGGGTGGATGCTCTCCAAGTAAAATGCTATATAAATCAATTAGACTAGAGAGAGCAAAAAAGAGAAATAACAGAAAAAGATAAACATGGAAGAAGAAAATACAAAAGAAAATTTAAAAACCAGAATGATATAAACCAAGTGCAAAAAGTAGTTTTTAATATTCTTCACAGCAATTATAAGTACAATTATATGTCTAAAGTTACATTGTAACTCTGTTATTTCTATAATCTATCCTGTCCAATCATTTAAATATAAATTTCAAGTTGCTTTTTGTGGACTTTTTAATGCAAAAAGACATGAAGCATGTTTCAGTCACCAATAAAGGTAGATATTGCCCTATCTCTAATAAAAGAAATCAGTTTGGCCATCTCAGCAAGTTCTGTCCATTTCACCAACCATTCATCCATGTTGGGTAGCGCTGAATTTTCCCATTTTTGTAATCTTGCCACATTAATCAGAAATTGAAATAATCTTCTATGACATTTTTCTATCTGTGTATCCATGAATCCGAAAAAGAAACAATATTTAATTTTAAAATCCTCTCTATCAATGTAGGAGTGTGGAACTAATTTTGAAAGCCTTGTTACATGTTCACTAAGCATAATAAAATGCCCTTCATGTTTTCAAATTTCTAACTCTGCATAGCTTTCCAGAAAAAGCCCATGACATAATTTGGGGAAGTCTGTTTTACTTGAATTAGTTTAGGAATGACAACATGGAGCAACCCAGGCCATCTTTCCTTATGTCTCCATCATCTCACCCCCTCCAAGATTCCTGAATCACAGAGAAATTCAGTTGGTGAATCAACATTCATAAGTTACAATATATTTAGTGTGTATGTGTGTGTTTATGTTTGTGGGGTTGCAGAGAGCTTGACAACTTTTCTTAAATCCATAAAATTGCTGTCAACGTTCCAACTAACAAACTCCAAACCAATTAACTCCGAGACAAGGGTTTCCTCAAAGTTCCATTTTATTTGAGTTGTCATATAGGCACATCTCAGAAACCCCAAATGTGCCAATATGACAAATCTGAGAGTTCCAGGTTTCCCTTCAGAGGTGGTATTCAGCAGGTTCTGACCAGTTCTGGAGAACCAGTAGCAGAAATGTTGAGTAGTTTGGAGAATCAAGAAATACCACTACTGACAGAGATTTTACAGCATCCTTCACCTGCCATGCCCATCAAATCATGCTCACAGAACTGGTAGTAAAAAAATTGAATCCCACCACTGTTTCCCTTCCCAAAAGAAATTCAAAGATCCATCCTCTACACCCACCAGTCCATCACATGGCCCAATCAAAACATCATTCCAACTGGAAACAACCTTCAAGATACTCCTCTCCAGGTGCAGGGTGACATGTCCTTGACTTTCTGAGAAGAATGTTGTTGAGTCTAATCTTCCACCTTTCTACTAATACCCTCTCCCAAATTCCCAGGCACTAAATGTGGCAGCCTCAAAGCTTCCCAGTAATATATGACTTCCAAGGCTGACAATTGTTTCTCTTTGCTTATCCCCAACTTCTCCTTCTCCTTCTCATCTTAATTATTGGGACAACATCTCCAAGGCACTTAGATGCTTACAATGTACTATATCTCACCTTGCCTGAGACAGCACTGAATCAAATTACAATTCCTATGTTTTCCATCCCTACTAAGTGTGGCCAATGAGCAGCAGAACCCAGACTCAGTTTCCTCACTAGCAATTGCACTGAAACCACTAGGTGTTTTGAGGAAATGGGACAAGGTATTTGGCTTGCCTTGCAAAGTATTTGGCTGCCATACATCCCTGGCCACCACAGGCAGAGGCAAAGATACCACCTCCATCTTTTTGACTTCTCAGCATCTTTCAAATGAGGCCATGCACCCAAAATCCACATGATTTCCATAATGGAGTTTTTCTGACACTCAACATGGGTGAGGTGTGGCAGTCATAACAACAGATTTGTTATGGGCTCTATTTTATTTTATTTATTTTATTTATTTTATTTATTTTATTTATTTTAATTATTTTGTTTTGTTTGTCGAGCATGTATTAGATAACAGATATAAGTGTAAACATGATTATCAATATATGAAATGGATAAGAATAAAAGGGAGCATTAGGACAGGGATGGTAGGCACGTTGGTGCGCTTATGCATGCCCCTTACAGGCCTCTTAGGAATGGGGTGAGGTCAACAGTAGACAGTCTAAGGTTAATGTTTTTGGGGTTTTGGGAAGAAACCATAGAGTCAGGTAGAGTATTCCAATGTCATGCCCCTGGTGGAGTCTGACTCCAAGGAAGAGGAGGAACAGCCAACAGGGAGTGGGAGTGTGGTTCCAGAGGTGGTGGAGGAGGCAGGAGAAGAGCAGAGGCCAGCTGAGCAATCAGAGGAGGATCCAGGCCCATCTCCTATGCATCCCAGGGCACACAGGGAGGAGAGGATCAGGGAACAGTGTGGTCTACTTGGGAGGAGAGGGCCATGATCCTCCTCAGGCCTTACAGCTGGGAGCTATATATATAAGTTAACTGTGTAGTCAGAATTGCTGGAGTCAAAGTTAGTGTTTCCTTTGAAGGAGGTTTCTATTTGTTGGCATTCTTCCCAAGGACTTTCCCCATTTATCTCCTTGGAATGTATGATTACTTATCTTGGTTTGCTTCGGAACTCTCTCCAAGACGGTTTGTTTTTGTTTTCCTTTTGCCTCATTAGTTACTTTTGGGACTTTAAACTGTGACTAATAAACAGTTAAGCTGAAGGCATTTCCAGACTGTACTTCATGTTATGGGTTTGGGGTTATTTTGAGAGACTACTGGTCATCACATCCAGGTATTGATCACTCTGTTGCTGAAGTCGTATTTCCTGCAATCGAGTTTGGTGTGGTTTACCTTGAGTTTTTATTTATTGTGTGCTCTGGCCTTTTGCTCTTTAGGTACCCATCTGTCATGCCCCTGTTGGAATCTGATTCCGAGGGAGAGGTGTTGATTTTATTTATAATTTATATGTACTTTGGGTTCAGATGGAATTTCTTCCCTTTAAAAACTGTTCTTGGGAGAGTTTTTTCTCCAGCCGATGATAACTGGACATTGGGGCCCAAGTTGGAGGTATTAAAGGGACTTTACCTAGTTTTGTGACTTTGTTGCTTTTTGTGCCACGCCCCAGGTCATCACACCCATCTATATACAAGCACAGCTGAGATAATTCTTGCACTCTGCTCAAACATTTGGTTTGGGTTCACTTGTGAAGAATCTCATCTGCCAACCTTTCCTGAAATTAGTCATTCAGGGCAACTTCATTCTGCAATGGGTGTTTTCCAAAGGCTCAATAGCAGGGTCACACACTCCTTAGCCGTCCCAATGGCCTAAGGGTCAAGAGTGAAATTTATACACAGGGATCATACACTTGGGCTGAAAGTTATTTCCAGCAAAGAGAAGACAGGGAACTAAGTCTCTTCTATCAACTGTCACTCTTTGGAATGTTGCTGCAGCCAACTGTCACTGATCAGAATCTTGACTCTCTTGCTAGGCAACTAACCTTATAGAGCCTCTTTTCTGCTCTCCATTTTCCTGGGCCATGACAAGTCAACTCAAGAGCCAAAATAAACAAAAAAGGGGTCAAAAGACAGCCTTGACTTGTCCCCTTCAGGGTATCACATGTTTAGTTAGATCACCATTAATCATAATTGGAGCCTTCTGACAGTAAATTCCTTGAATAAAATTCTCAACAAGGCTCACGTCTTTCAGAACTTTAAGCAAAAAAAGGCCAATGCAAATTATCAAAGGCTTTCTCTGCAATTAAGAACTATGTGGCTTGTTTTTTGTTATGTTGTTGTAAAAAATACTGTGACATCCAAATCTAATTCTTGCATTGTCTTTTGTCTTTTAAGTAAAAAGCCAATTGAACTTTCTGAGTCAACTCTTGGAAAATGTTTTTAATCTATCAGCCAAACTTGAGGTGAACACTTTTACCATTCATAGTGAATGGGGATTATAAACAGGTGACTCTCTAGGACTCTGGGGAAGATGCATCCTGAGGGTCCCTCATGGTCCCTCCAGACCCTCCAGCCAGATTCTCCTTGGCAGCCATTGCTCCCACTTGCCCCCAAAGCTCCATATTTGTGGAGAATCTCTTCACAGCAGCCATTTTTATGTGGGGAGACCTTCCAGGTCTTAAGCCTGCCCTCTTTCTAGATTTCTGGAAGTTTTTATCTTTTTCTCATCATCTAAAAAACTTAATTTTTTTCTTATTTGATAACCCCACCCCCAGTCTTTGTTTATTCAACCTCTTCTCCGTGCAGCTGATTGGTGGCTGAGTTCCCAGGCAACTATTGTCTCTTCCCTCCTGTTTGATTGGCTGCAGCAATCACACCCACACATAGACAGACAAATGATGGATAGATGGATAGATAGATAGATAGGATGGATGGATGGATGGATGGATGGAGGGAGGGAGGGAGGGAGGGAGGGAGGGATATGTAGGATATATATACAGACTTTGCTAGTAACCAGGGCCCTGTATTCAACTGAAACAAGCTCTGTTGCCTGAAATCTGCAATAATTCCCAAGGATTGGGTGTGGCAAAGACAGTTGGTCTCTGGGTAGCTTCCAGAGAAGGCGGACTCTTCCTGCAGCTCCCTAGTTAAATCTAGACAGTGAAGCCTCAGAGATGCCTTCCTGCCATTTTCTATCTTTAGAAAATAGGATTATTTTCCCATTCACATAGCAGAATGCTGAAAGCTTCTGATTTGGGGACGAGAGGATCTCATGGCTTATTTGGATAAGAGACCAATCAGACTCATGGCCGTTTTCCATTTCCTTCTCTGGATCTTTCCAGGTGCTCTTTTGAAGCAGGGTCACTACTTTTTGGACATGTCCAGAAAGGATATTAGGATAGTTGTAACTCAACAGAGAGTCATGGAATTCTGAGGTCCCATAAGATCCGTAATTCACCTAACACCTCCAGAAATAACTGATGTAGGCATCCAGAGTGTCGGAAGTGGAGTCATCTGCATTATCTTGATCCCCAGCTCCACCACTCACATCTGCTTTCAAGAGAAAGTCATAGAGAGAGAAAGTGATCATGGCCACACAGATTTAGTTTCATATTCAAGACACCTCAGGCAAAAGACTCCTTCCCTCTCTCTATGGGGAGTCTTCTATTCAGCTGTCTTAATATAACTATCTTATTTCTTAGCTTGTTCATCTCTGGCTGCATGATCATTTTAATTATTAATTGTTTATTTTACTGTTTGATGATTATGTTGGAATTTAATTTCATTAGTCTGACATTCTTCATATGTTTATTTCCTTCAGTTTTAAATAGTCTTAATTTTCACAATAATGCAAAGGAAGAATCCAAAAGCCCAATAACTGCAATGAAAGAAGCTAAATGTTACAAGCCTAAGAAACAATATCACAGTCATTTCACTACTTTTATCATCAGATGTTCCTTAGTGTTTAGATCTGGCCTCAGGATTATAATGTAACATTTGGGGAAGAAGATGCAACCCAACAGTCCAGCACTGGAAGCCAAAATGGAGAAGACCTGAACAATCACCATGGACTTTCCTTTGGTGCTCAGGTAGGTGGGCAGGAAGGAGACCCACACACTGCAGAAGACCAGCATGCTGAAGGTAATCATCTTGGCTTCATTGAAGGCCCCAGGCAGATTCCTGGCCAGGAAAGCTACAGTGAAGCAAATGGCAGCTAGGAAACACATATAGCCAAGGACAACATAAAACATGGTGACAGAGCCTTCATTGCATTGCAAGATAATCTCTCCAGGCTGGGAGTGCAGGTCAGAGTCAGGGAATGGGGGAGAAATTCTCAGCCATGAGGCACAGATGAAAATTTGTCCAGCAGAACCAGAAAGGATGATAGAGTTGGCCAAACTCTTCCCCAACCATCTTCTCACTTTGTTTCCTGGTTTTGAGGCTAAGAATGCCAGCACCACTGTGATCGTTTTGGCCAACACAGATGACACAGCTATTGAGAAGACAATGCTGAACACAGTTTGTCGGAGAAGACAGGTGGCTTTCCTTGGCTTTCCAATGAAGAAAAAGGAGGACAAGAAGCAAAGCAAGAGGGAGACCAGGAGGATGTAAGAGAGGTCCCGGTTGTTGGCTTTGACAATGGGAGTTTCTAGATATTTAATGAATATGATTAAAATGAATCCTGTGGATAGGAACAAGAGTAGGGCATTTGACACCAGGACAATGCCCAGATGTTCTTCATAGGAGAGGAAGGTTACTCTTTTGGGGATACATTGGACTCTGCTCTCGTTTGGATATTGATCATCTGGGCACTTGGTGCATTTTTCAATATCTAAGAAAACAGAAAATAGTATTTCTTTTATATCTCTTTTCACCTTTTCATCTTTCAAGAAAGATCTTCTATGGATGTCAGATGATACGGACCAACATGGCATGCACCAATATTGAAAAGAACAAATGGGAGTTTGGGAGGATGATAATACTAACTGTGAACGTGGGAACATCCCACAAACTTTACCTCATATTGTGATGGAATATCCCCTAAGAAAGTTCCCTGGATCCATGCAAGAACTGCATCAGCTCAAATGCACTTTTCATGATTTTTATGCTTTTGTGAATTTTATGCATTTATGCTATATTCTGTTATACTATACAAAACAAATAATAGCTGATACTGAGAAACAGGTAAACCATAGTTAAATGGTTAATATGACTCTGCATACATATATAAAACATTTTCTGTCTAACCATCTTAAAGCAAACTTTGGACAGCTTACAGCCCAGAAAGAAACCTTTTAATATATACAGCTATAACAACAAGCACTAAAAAGAGAAATACCTGTTGTCATAACTACCCTTCACTGATGTAAGCCACCACATTCTCAGCCTTCACTAACCTTACCTTATCCCAATGTCTGGAAGAAGAACCAGGTCTCCAGAATTTTTTTTAAAAGGGTGGGGGGGCTGTTGGGTGTTCAATAGGACAGAAGTTGCAGCAGAAAAGGCAGGCTTCCTAGGACCCACTAAGTGGCAATGTTTTAGGGAACAGACTTGAAGCCTGTCTATTATATCTTCCTTGGTGGGAAAAGCAAATATCATCAGGGAGAGGAAGTCTCAGGCCAAATCCGGCCCACAGGCCTTGTGTTTGACACCTCTGATGTAAAAGGTAAAGAGGAAAGGAGAGAGACTCCAGTCCTGAAGAATGTCCCATTGCAGTTTTTACCTCTGTTCCCCAAGAACACCAATTGAAATCACTCATGAATAAACAAAACCCTTTGGAAAACCCTGCCTCCTGCTCCCAAACCATGAAGCTAGTCCAGAAGGATATAGTGATTTATGGTATCAAAAGCCACTGAGAAATGCAGTGATGATTCTTGACAAATGTATCTTTTCTTTTTATGTACACTGAGAGCATATGCATCAAGACAAATTCCTTGTGTGTCTAATCCAGTGGTGGGATTCAAATTGTTTTACCACTGGTTCAGTGGGTGTGGCTTTGTGCATGCACAGAGGCTTTCCTACTGACCTTCTCCTGCACTCTTGCATTCTCCCTGTATCTTCAATAGCTGATGCACGGCTGATGCGCTGTGCCGTGCAATGTAGTTGAGCTTCAAAAGCAGGAAATAAAGGTCAGTATGGAGCCGGGGCAGGTGGGCAAGCCAGGCAGTTGATTGTTGGAGCAAACCAGTTTTCTTCCAGATGATTTTCAGAACTACCGGTTTGGCCGAACCGGTAGAATCCCACCCCTGGTCTAATCACACTTGGCCAATAAAGAATTCATTCATTAATTCATTCAAAAGACAAGAAGAAGTAGCAGTCCAGCCAAGAAAATCCATGATGGTGGTTCTGCTGAATGTGGAATTGTTAAACTGGGCTATAAACAATATTTACCTCTTAATCTATAACATGGAAAATTAAAGCATTAGAAATTTAAAAAGACAAATTTTACCTCTAATAATTGTAAATTTAATTTGCATCCTTTCTTTCACACCTAACCTCTCTATGCTGAGTCTGTGTCTGTATTTCTCTTGTCCCTTGAATCCAAACGCTCTCCCTCCAGGGTACCTGAATTTGATCTTTTTTGTTTATGTGGTTCCATGATTTTGATAAAGATGGACTGATTAATTAATTGATTGATTTGTATATCTTATGGCCTGTAATATAAACCGGGTTTGATGAGCAAAAGCCATTGACCTGTAACCTTTCCTCAATTTCAAACATTTCAGATGTTCCTGAGAACGGTAAACATACAAGGACAGTTCCAAACTGGAAAAATAGGAGAGAGGTTTCCTCTGACACAAGTAACCTTGCATAATCCACTATGTTTTTCTATCTCTTCCTACCTCGTCCTTCAAGGTCTTTTTCTTATTCCTCCCATTATGGAAGACATTCGGCAACTTCTAAATTAAGATCCCCAAAATTGTCAACCTTAGATGTGTCTCATTTAAAAAGCACATTGATCAAAGTGCTCTGGATGAATCCAGTATCCTTTTCTGTGATGTCACCCACCTTCCTGAGTGGAGATGGCCCCCTCTGGACAAGGAACACAATCATAGCAGCAAATTGGCTCTCCTTCCTGAACCTGCTTGAAAAATCCAGGACGGCAATTTTCCACACATATGGACTGAGGCAGAGACTAAAGAGAAAAACAAGGAATGGCAAATGTATTATGGTAGAACTAACCATCAATGAATAATGGAGGTGGATATCAATATTAGCCAAGTCAAGCTGGATTTCACTTAGGTAAATAAAGAAATTCTAACTCCCAATGTTGCAGGGGATACAACTACTGGCAGATTCTTCACTTAGTTTTTGCCTTTTGCCTTTGTGCTATCAAATTGCAAGAAAGGACATTTCTACTTAATAAATTTTGGAGAGAAGCAATTGAGAAAGGATTTAAGCATGAAGTGACAATTAGTAGTTTCTCCAGATGGTTGTATTAACATACATTCCTCTTTTCTTCATATACCCAGTTTAAAATGTGTTGTTTTATTCATATTAACATTTAGAAGGAATTTAATTCTGAAAGTTTTATGAAATTTTTATTTTACTAGATTTATGAAACAGAATAAAACTGTGATGATGAAAGAAACTTCTTTCCAGTTGGATCTGGAAAGTTTTCTACTGGACTACATGTATCATTGCAAAACCACCCCATTTGTAACCACCTCCCAGTTAAGATATAAAGGAAAACTTCATTACAGATCAGGAATGCCAACCTTAATGGATCTGTTCTTTGTGTATTTGTATATTTATTTGCTAAATTTATATGGCTGCCATGCTGGTGAACTAACACTAAAAATGACTGCTTGGTTTCTAGAAGTTTAAAGAGATGAGATGCAGCTGAGGTCATGAGAATATCTCCCTCAAAAAGGGAAAGTCCGGCATTTTTTCCTGCACCACTTGGGACATGAGTATGAACTCTGTGTCAGCAAGAGATGTTTCTAAGGTTAAGCTAGATATCCAGAAAAGGTCTTTTCTGTTAGAAAACCACAATTAGGTGATACCCATTGGCATGAAAAGATAGAGCTATTATTAGTTAAATTTGGAGCGTCTTTTTTCCCAGACTTTAGTTTAGTTTAGTTTATTGTCATTGCACCTCATACAATGAAATCAAACACCATCTTCAGTGCACATCATGACCATGAAAATAAACACAAACACACATCCTTCATGTTAGATTTGCATGAAGAGTCAGACGCGGAGTGCTTCAGTGAAGAGTTTATTAGTGACTACAGCTCATAACAGACCCGATTTGGCTGGGCTGCGGCTGCTACTTATAGCCAGCAGCCGCAGTTGACAGCCAATCAGAGTGCAGGGTTTTCCCACTTTTAAACCAATCATTTCTGACATTTTACAAGAACAGTTCAAACTTAACCAATGACATTCAAACCTGCATACATAACACCCCTCCCACTAGGTTCAGTCCATACTCAAACCCCAACCTATCTAATGTATTCTTTTAAATAGGTGGGGCTCTTACGTGTGCTTGAGACCTTCGTGGTTCAGAAGTTTTAACGTTCTCACCCAGTGAGAGAGGAAATGTGTCTGTTGACATTTCCTAGTTGGACTTCCTGTGAAAGAAGACCCTGTTTGATTGTTAGAATCTGGTCTCTCCTCCCAACCCATCTCCAGCCCAATGTCAGCACCCAAGTCAGGTAGTGATGTGCAATCTTCCACTTGTAAGGATGGATTTTGGCATTGTGACAGGTTTTGGGATGGTTCCTGTCATAATGGCTCATTACACATGGGGTTGATTCTTGCTTGCTGATTATCCTCATGCTCCTCCCCTTCCCCCCTAGAAAAGGCATTAGGTATGGGAACTAGAGAGGAACAATTGCGATGTTCCTGAGGTAATCTGGATCTTAACTGATCAATGTGCCTGCTCCAGAGGACACCATCCTCTGTTTGTACCCTGTAAGAACGAGGGCCAGTGATTTGAGTTATTTCAGCAGGAATCCATGAAGGTTCACCCATAAGGTTCTTAGCATAAACAGAATCACCCACACTGAACTTTGCTAGTGGAATCAAGTGGTGCGTTGGGTGCGTAAGAGGGATGAAGGTGGTCAAGGGGAGACCTAAGTTTCCTACCCATCAACAACTCTGCTGGGGATAAGTTAGTTGATGGGTTAGGAGTGATGTGCTGAACACTAAGAAGTTTTTCAACTTTCTCAGTGATGTCCCCAGGACCCAATTGCTGAAGCTTTTCCTTGGTAAAACGTACCATGCGTTCAGCCCGCCATTAGCGAAGGGTGCCCAGGGGCAGTCAGGGCATGTCTGATACCCTGTTGTGCTAAATAGGATTCAAAAGGTTAGATGTAAATTGAGGGCCATTGTCAGAGACAAGAACATCAGGTAACCCGTGGGTTACAAAAAGCTTTTGAGCTGCTTGATGACAGCATCAGTTGTGGTGGATGCCATAGGGATTACCTCTAGCCATTTGGAATATGCATCTACTATAATAAGGAAGGTGTGCCCTCTGGTAGGGCCAGCGAAATCAATGTGAATCCTAGACCATGGGCCCCTAGGACATTCCCATTCCTGTTTGGGGGCGAGAGGTGGGGCAGGCCTGACTACCTGACAGTTGGGACAAGATGCAACCCAGTTTTCAACCATTTTGTCAATACCTGGCCACCATACATAACTCCTGGCCAATCCCTTCATCCTTACAATACCAGGATGACCCTCATGTAACATTTCCAAAACCTCTCTTTGCAGTTTTGCAGGAATAACCACCCTGTTACCCCACAAAATACATCCTCTTAATACAGATAATTCAGTTTGCCTGGACTTAAAAGGTTGGGCAAGGTGAGGTAGATCTTGAAGAGGCCAACCTTTCTTAATCCAGCCTATAATAGGAGCCAATAAAGTGTCTTTGGCAGTCTCTCTGGCAATTTCAGCAGCGTACTGGAAGCTTGGCAACAGTTTCTAGGAAAAGGTGTGTGCCTCAGGTTCAAAGTCCTCCTTGTGACAAGGAAGTGGGCAACGACTCAAGGCATCAGCATGTCCAATGTCCTTGCCAGGCTTGTGGATAAGTTTGTATGAATAAGCAGCAAGAAATTCAGTCCACCTCAGCATTCTTGGTGACAGGATAGTGGGTGTAGGTTTGTCTCCTGCCACAATGCCTAACAAAGGTTTGTGATCTGTGACAATGGTAAATGTTCTCCCATATAAATACTCATGAAATTTCTTGATAGCTGCAACAATTGCCAATGCTTCCTTGTCCAATTGGCTGTAATTCCTCTCTGCTTTGGTCAAGGTGAGAGTAAAATGCAATAGGGGCTTCCTCCCGCTGGGAAGCCTGTGGCTCAAACCCCCACTCCAAAAGGGGATGCATCACAAGTCAGTACAACAGGTAAATTCTCAGAGAACTGTATGAGTACAGCATCAGACGTGATTAGTCTTTTAATACTGTTAAATGCTGATTGTTCCTTCCTGCCCCAGACCCAAACAGACTTTTTGTCAAGTAATCTGTGTAATGGTTCTGCAATGGTTGCCTTCTGAGGTAGGAACATGTGATAAAAGTTAATGAGTCCAAGGAAAGCTTGCAAATCTGTTTTGCATTTTGGTCTAGGGGCTTCTTTGATTGCTTGAACCTTGGCATCTGTAGGATGGATGCCATGCTTGTCAATCATGTAGCCCAAGAACTCAACCTTGTCAGTTCTAAGAGTGCATTTTTCTTCCTTGACTTTTAACCCGCTTTCTTGAATCTGGTAAGGACTTCTCTGAGTCTCTCTTGTAATGAGTGTCATTTTCAGCAGAGATTAACACATCATCAAAGTAAGGCACTACCCTGGCAGTCCTTGGAGCATCCTTTCCATAAGGCTTTGGAAAATGCCTGGTGCCACGCTTACTCCAAACTGTAACCTTTTTTTGAAGGCACCTCTATGAGTCACAATGGTTTGGGCCTCTGCAGTGGCATCATCAACTGTTAGTTGTTGATATGCCTGGGCCAGATCCAATTTGGCAAAGACTGTACCCTGCCAAGTGAATGTAATAAATGATGCACCACTGGAACTGGATATGCGCTCTGCTGAAGCGCATGGTTCAATGTCCCCTTATAGTCCCCACAGATTCTTACTGACCCATCAGTCTTGACTGGTGTGACTATGGGTGTCTCCCATCTGGAGTGGTCAGTGGGCTCTAAAACTCCTTGAGCTATTAGTTTATCTAATTGTGCATCATTTTTTTCATTTAAGGCAAATGGGACCCTTCTGGGCTTTAAACGAATTGGGGGCACCTTGGGATCTAGGTTGAAAGTTATAGGGGTCCCCATATACTTGCCCAATCTGTTGCTGAAGACCTCTGGAAACTCAGACTTCAAGGCCTCCTCCCATTCAGAGTTGCTCACGTGATTGATGCCAGTCACCTCGATACCTAGTGGATTGAACCACTCAAGTCCCAGCAAGCTTGGGCAGTCTTTGTCCACGATGGTCAGGGGCAAGCGTTTGGTGTGGCCTTTGAACTTCACGTTGAATTCTCTTGTTCCAACTACTGGAATCTTGTTCCCTTGGTAGTCTTTAAGAGTCAGTGCTTGCTTCTGGAACTGCTTCTTCTGAATGTTGGGAAGTAGCCTGTGAATAGTGTCCCATGACACCATAGATAAATAGGAGCCTGAGTCCACTTCCATTTGGCAAGGCCTTTCTTCAATAAGTACCTTCACATGTACTTTTCTGCTTCTTAAGGATGAAGAATGACCAATAGTGACTGTTTGACGAGTTTCATTCTTCCCATTTGCTTCTGTGTTGTGCCCCATTTTCTCACTGAAGTTGTTATGCTTGAATTCTTTATCAGGAAACTTCTTTCTGCTTGGTGGAGTTCTGGATGATTTGCAGACTCTTGCTAGGTGACCTCTTTTTTCACAGGAGGCAGATGGTATCAAAACTTGCATTCAGTGCAGGGGTGCCCCCCAACCTCTGCAATAAAAGTCTTGCCTTTTCTTCCAAGGTCTTTCCTTTTCTTCTCATTCTGAGTCTATAAATTCCTTGTTCCACCTCTACAGTCAGAATCTATTTGCTTTCATAATGGGTTGTTGTGGATTTTCCACATCAGGATGGCTTCTTGACCTTGTTAATTTTCTTCATGGCTGCTGCTGAGGGGACTTAACTTCGCTGAAGAAGCTTCTTCTATGGCCTCCTTAAGTGTGATCTTAGGTTTCATTAATAATTTGCTCTGCAAAACCTTGTCTTTAGGCCTAGAACAAATCGATGGCGCTCTTCAAAGTTGATAAACTCATACCCCAATGTCCCTAAACTTGCCAGGCTCATTAGCGTTTCGCTTTCCCTTGATCGATGGTAGGTGGCAATTAATGAGGCATGATACTTGTGGCATAATGGGCTCTTAATAACTTTTCTAAGTCAGGCCAGTCCATTACCTTCCGTCTGCAGCTCCAGCCAATGCCTTCGCCATCTTGAAAATGGCGGACTGCAGTGGGTGAAAAGACGCCCTCTTCGCTTGTTGAAATAAGCGAGATGTTCCCTCAAATACATTTGGAAACGATCTGCATATGAGTCCCAGTCTTTTGCGTCGGATCGAATGGGGCTGGGGGTCCAGCACAGCCATCTCTCTCAGCTTTTCTCCCGTTGTCTTCTCTCGGGGAAGGATCCCTTAAATTGCCAGTGTTGAATTTGTATGAAGAGTCAGGCGGAGTGCTTCAGTGAAGAGTTGTGGTGACACAGCTCATAACAGACCCGATTGGCTGGGCTGCTTATAGCCAGCAGCGCGGTTGCCAGCCAATCAGAGTGCAGGGCGCACACTAAACCAATCATTTCTGACATTTACAAGAACAGTTCAAACTTAACCAATGACATTAAACCTGCATACATACACTTCACTCACACAGAACTGAAAACCCCGACACTGCACCAACCTGCTATACAGCAGAATTCAACAGAGCTATTGCCCTGGGATGAAGCTGTTTCCAACCTATTTGTCCTTGTTTTTATTATCCTGTACCATCTGCCAGATGTTAATAGTTCAAAAATGGGTGCTCAGGATGAGATGGATCTTTGAGAATGTTTTGAGCTTTCTTAAGGCAGTGAGAGCTATAAAGCTCTTCCCAAGAGGGGAGAAGACAAACAATGACTCCTCTGGAGTGTTGTCCTATTTGCCACTGTACAATTGGCAAACTGTTAGGTATGCAGGTTTGAAATCATTGGTTTAGTTTGAATTGTTCTTGTAAAATGTTGGAAATGATTGGTTGAGAAAAGTGCGGGAAAACCCTGCACTCTGATTGGCTGTCAGCTGCTGCTACCGGCTATAAGTAGCAGCAGCAAAAGCAACAGGTCCGTTCTGAGCTGAAGTCACTAATAAACTCTTGAGTTGAAGCACTCCGCGTCTGACTCTTCATGCAAACTTAACACAAACCATACAGAGGTGCAGTAAGTTAAGATACTCGTCTTCGGAGATGGGGTGGCATATAAGTTAAGTTCAAGTTCAAATACTCTCTATGGTGCAGCAGTAGAAGGTCACCAGCAGTTTTTGATTCAGTTGTTGTTTTCTGAAAAATCTCAGGTAGTATAATCTCTGCTGGGCCCTTTTGATCAGGGCTGCAATGTGAGCACCCCAGGTCAGGTCCTCTTTTATGGTAAAACCCAGAAACTTAAAACTGGCCACTTGCTCCACTCGGTCTCCATTGATAAGCAAGGAGATTTAAAGAGAGATTTAAAGCAACTAACAATTAAGGTAAACCATTGTATTCAAGGATGTTCCATATGAAGTGATAAGCTGAAGACCAAAACTAAGTAACTTTCTTTTTCAGATCATCTCTCATTTCTTCCAATATGAGGATGGGCTTTTCTTTGGATCAAGTCATGTTTCAGTGCTTTCAGGTTTTGGGGATTAGGGCACATCAAAACAGTCATTATGGTTTCATGTGAACTGAGAGCATTGGAACTTTTCCCCAGGAGCAGAAGACCTATTTTTCTATCCCAAAGGCTTGAAAGACAACTATGGGTAACTCTGACTAGTTACCCTGTTATTAAACTAGTTCTGTTTAATAACATCCCAGATTATAAACCTGCCCAACCATTGCAAGCTAAACCTGAATTCCAAAGCTCATTTTCAAATGGTATCAACAGGAAGTGAATCCAGTCTTGATTAGAATTATCCTTGCCTCTTTTACCCCACTGGGAACTTGGGCCTTGGAGAAAAGAGTTTCATTATATTTTGCTAATCTAAGGAAACATGGAAACAAGACAAGTTGATACTATCAACATCAAAATCCCCAGCATTTGATGGCATTAGCACTTAGACATATATACCGCTTCACAGTGCCTTACAGCATTTTCTAATTGGTTTACAAAGTCAGCATCATGCCCCCAACAATCTGGCTCCCCATTTTACTGACCTCGGAAGGATGGAAGACTGAGTCAACCTTCAGCCAGACAGGATCAAACTCCTGGCTGTGGGCAGAATTGGCCAGCAATATTACATTCTAACCACCAAAGTTCCTGGAAAAGATGTCCCCTTTCACTAGCTTTATACACATAACAGGTTGCACAGGGGACACAAAATATCCTAAATTATTATCACAAGGCACCCCATATTGGACATAGCTGAATCAATTTGAAATAATGTTCCATATTGCAGCATCTGAAGGACCTCTTATCAATTGTACTGAATCCTCCCAAGCCATTTAAGAAATTATAAGGGTTCTACTCTCCACATTCAATTTTCAGTGAAGGCCATTGTTTTTGGTGAATAGCAGAGGTGGTATTCAGCAGGTTCTGACCAGTTCTGGAGGACTGGTAGTGGAAATTTTGAGTGGTTTGGAGAACTGGCAAATACCACCTCTGACTGGAGATTTTACAGTATCCTTCCCCTGCCATGCCCACCAAGCCATGCCCACAGAACCGGCAGTAAAAAAAATTGAATCCCACCACTGGTGAATAGACTTAGCCATTTAAAATGTGTCTCAAGGCTTTGGAAAACAGAGAAAAGACACCAATATTTCACCCACCTTGTTGAGCAACTTTAGCTGTGAAAGAGCATCTTGGTCAATAGTAAGTCTCTGTCTTTCAAAACTGCCTAGTTGCTCTGTAATGGGATCCTCCCTGGACAGAAATATCATGCTTATGATGTTCAGATCTGCTGCTATATCCCCATTTTGGTCCAAGTACAGTTTCAAGTGGGAGAGATTGCAAAACTCATTCTTTTTCAGAAATGGATGGAACTAGAACAGAAATATCCAGGATTTGTAACAGCAGAAACCTTGTTCCTTTTTTTCTAAGCCCGCATGGTTTTTTTCACATTTGAATCTTTCTACTACAGTTGTTTCACTTACAAATATCCTGAGTTGGGAGAACAAGTGTTATCAGTTTCCCAAAAGAGAAAAAAGAAAAAGGTTCAGCAAAATTGGTCAATCATATGTTGACAATATATATAAATTAATAAAATAAATAATTAATAAAACTGGTAAAGTACAGGGATCATTCTAGACTGGGTCACAAATAAATTGAACAAACAAATAAATGGAGAGATTATTCATAAAGTCCTTGAAAACAACAGTGTAATTACCAAAAAGCCTGAACTGGTCAGGAAGAAAGTTGTGAGGCTGATTTTGTCCCAGGTAATACAGACATGAAAGATGGCCAGATGAGGTAATTCTACTTTACTTTAATGTTACATTAGCAGAATTTTGCAATTCTGAATGTACAATTTTCCTACCAACTTTTTATTCAGCCTGAAAATTTAGGCAAATCCTTTCTCACTTTTTTCTCTTACATTACACAGCTGTGGGCTTCTCCCTTTTATCCGATCCTTCCTTAGGAGCAGCATCTCTTCTCCCTGTCCCCAAAGTCATTCTCCATCTTATTATACTTCCTAAATAGATTATGAAAATGCTGGTGATATAACTTGATTTTGGTAAAACAATTTTTGATGAGATTAGGAATCTAGTTAAGTGATGGCTGGACAGTATGATAATTATCTGGATAAAAATTGACTTGCTACTCAATAATTTTCAATGCTCCCATAAAACTCACTAAATAGCCATTATTTATTTATTTTATATTGCCACCTATTCATTCATGGTGACTCGAGGCAATGTAAAACCATATTTAAAACAAAAAATAAAAATAAAAAACAATAAAAACTAACAAAAAGAATGAAATAAATTAGTAAAGTACAATAGAACAAAATTTGGGAAAACAAAAACAAAAAAAACAAAAAACAAACATTAGTCATCTATTCTTCTATGTTTCTGTAATATGGAAAAGTAGTGTTGACAAATCATGATTTTTGGATAAAATATTTATACCAATTGATAGACAAAACTATTATGAACTTATTTAAAAATACAAAGCATCAAGAAAAATATTTATAATTTTCTAATACAGATAAATACATAAACAAAAGCCACTAGAAAAGTATTTGATTTTTTATCAACTAGGACTTGACAATGTATGGCATAGCTTATAAGAAAAAAGGGATGACAGCTTTAATATACATGTTTCATCAAGATTTCATTTGTACATTTTCTTATATATATTTATCTATGTATGTGTGTTTATGTGTGTGTTTGGTATGCATGTATACTGGTCACTGATTATAATAAATTAGTAGTATGCCAATGATTGGATAATTAACATTATGTAATTGGATGAGAATGTCATTAATGATGCATTGAAGAAAGGATGATGGAAATTACACTTGATAAGAATATTTGTGAAAATGATCTCAAAATCATAGACTGCAAAAGAATTGTGAGTTGGAAGCATGATGCTCATGGAATGAAGACAAATCCATCCATGAAAGTCTCAGGAGTGAACATCCTGGTTTCGAGAAAAATTAAGACAAGTAGAAAGTCATCTTGCAAGCACTACATTTTGAGAAGCACAAATACTGGATCAGCTTTAGAAAAAGACTATGAAACCAAGGAAGAGATCAAAGGAATTGATCTTAGCCTTAAGGAAGACAAGTAGGAGAAGAGCTAGGTTGCTCTTTGAGGGCTGAAAATCAGAAGGAGTCTGGTAGCACCTTTTTCAATTGAAATGATCTCTTGACTGGAAAACGGAGGATACAGCACTCTTCCAATAACTGAAAGGTGTTACACAGAAGCTTGTTATTATTCCAGAGAGTTGGACAGGGAAAAATGGAAAACTCAGCTCCATCACAAGAGAGGAGATTCTGGCTGAATGAGATGAAAAATATTCTAAAAAGAGGAGCAGTTTTAGAGCTGATCCAGTGATCCAGATAAGTTCAGTTTCCCCTGCAATGGTTATTTTAATGCCAAGACCAGCAGCCCTCACTTAAAGAAGCTTTAACTGGGGTTTTTGTAAAGAAGGGGCATGGCACTTAGATGGTCTCAGAGTCTCCTTCAAATTAGAAACATAAAATTCTAAACTACTAATCACAAATTCATAAAGACAGGAGTTTATTTAAAAATGCATACACTATAAAATTAATATGTATATCTATCTCTATCTTTTTCTATATCTATATCTATCTTATCTATATATCTATATCTCTATATCTCTATCTTACCTATTTATCTCTCTCTCTCTTTTTATCTATCTATATGTATTATATGTATATCTATCTCTCTATCTCTCTATATATATCTCTGTCTATATTGTAGTAGCCACTGAGATCCTATGGATGGTGCTAGATGCTAGCAGCAAACTGCAGCTTTAGCTATGGGGTCCTCTTGGCTACTTGCATGATCTCATTCCCTATCTTGGTGAAGGTGGAAAGTCCCAAACTTTCCAGACATATAGGTGATCTGATTTACTAACATCACCACTAGTATTAAGGATTGGTTGGGAGGTTCTACCAATGTGGTTGGGAGGTTTCACCCATGTGGGATCTATTCTCCAATCCAAATGCTGTATCTATGCTACTCTTCCTTGCTTGTAAAAATGGTATAAAAGAATAAATGCTGCCCAGGCAGTCAGACATCTTGGCACTCTGCACAATGACTGGTCTTTGAAACCCATCACTATATCATCTCTCTCTCTCTCTCTCTCTATCTATCTATCTATCTATCTACCTACCTACCTACCTACCTACCTACCTATCTATCTATCTATCTATCTGTCTATCTACACACACATATATATATGTGTGTGTGTGTGTGTGTGTGTGTTGTGTGTGTGTGTGTGTGTGTGTGGTCTTGGTGTATTGGTCTTGTCCGTGTAAGATTGAGAATACCTTGGCAGCGTTTGATGAAATCTCATCCATCATCTTCAGGCTGGTGTCTTCAGCTTCGTTCTTCTGGGAGAAGACTTCTCCCGGAGAACGAAGCTGAAGACACCAGCTGAAGATGACGGATGATTTGTCAAAACGCTGCCAAATTCTCAATCTTACAGACAAGACCAATACACCAAGACCTACTACCTACTACCGTGAAAATCTACAAAACAAATATATATATATATATATATATATATATATATATATATATATATATATATGTAGGTCTTGGTGTATTCGGGTCTTGTCCCTGTAGGATTGAGAATACCTTGGCAACGCGTTTGAGAAATCTCATCCGTCATCTTCAGGCTGGTGTCTTCAGCTTCTTCTCCTGGGAGAAGTGTGTGATCATGGCTGTTTTCCCTTTTAAACTCTAGAGTTGGCTGTGTTGTTACTTCTTGATTGGTCTGTGGAGTCGATGTATGCAGATTGGATGGCTTTTTCCTGAGACCCTGTGTGGCTGAGGTGCTGGCTGTGTGTCTCTCAGCTTTTTGTGTTGTAATGACCTGGGTAATGGGCTGTGTGATGACCTTCTGAGTTCTATTGTTGTGACGTCCTGGGTGTGGTGCTGTAATCTCCTGGGTCGTTGTCTGTGTTGCAACCTCCTGATGTTTTGTGTTGTGTTCTCCTGAGCTCTGTGATGTAGTATCCTGGGTGGAAGGCTGTGATGTGGCATTCTGGGCCTTGGTTTGGCTCCGAGTTTGAGGTCTGGCTATGTGTTTATAGCGTGTGTCAGTTTGCTTAGTTTGGGGGTCGGAGGGGGGTGTAGCAGCTGGTGTTGCAGCCATGGTCTGGTTTCAGCTGCTACACCCCCCTCCGACCCCCAAACTAAGCAAACTGACACACGCTATAAACACATAGCCAGACCTCAAACTCGGAGCCAAACCAAGGCCCAGAATGCCACATCACAGCCTTCCACCCAGGATACTACATCACAGAACTCAGGAGAACACAACACAAAACATCAGGAGGTTGCAGCACAGACAACGACCCAGGAGATTACAGCACCACACCCAGGACGTCACAACAATAGAACTCAGAAGGTCATCACACAGCCCATTACCCAGGTCGTTACAACACAAAAAGCTGAGAGACACACAGCCAGCACCTCAGCCACACAGGGTCTCAGAAAAGCCATCCAATCTGCATACATCGACTCCACAGACCAATCAAGAAGTAACAACACAGCCAACTCTAGAGTTTAAAAGGAAAAACAGCCACGATCACACACTTCTCCCAGGGAACGAAGCTGAAGACACCAGCCTGAAGATGACGGATGAGATTTCGAAACGTTGCCAAGGTATTCTCAACCTTACACGGGACAAGACCGAATACACCAAGACCTACATACCTTTACCTTGAAAATCTACGAAAACATATATATATATATATAATATAATATATATATATATATATATATATTCGTAGATTTTCATATATATATATATATATATATATATATATATATATATATATATATATATTGCTACCTGCTCTTTGGAAAATTATCCACAAGGGATTGGATTGTATTTCCTCTCCAAAGAAAGTAAGTTTGGGTCATTGTCAGGACCCCATACCTGCCATGGCTCCAGCCTTTGAATCCCCAGTCTCTCTTCTCCTTCTTTCCTTCTTCTTTTGAACATGAGGGAATAGGCAGCATTCAAGGCATGGGCCAGAGTATTAATCAAAGTGTAAGCCACATGGATATATCGGTTCCAGATACTGTTTCTTTCCACTTTTGTTTTCAGTGGTGATTTCTGAATGCATCTTCTCCGGCCTTTGACAGAAATGATGTCTTTTGAAAAAGTACAGTGAAAAGATTGATCTCCGAACTGTGGTTGAACAAAGAGATCTGATTGTAAGGAACTGTCCTTTGGCTTTTTTTTCCACTGAAAACTGTAGGTCCAAATACTATGGACATATTTGAGAAATGTGTGTTTTCTTATTTGCAATTCCCCAAAGCCTGCATTTATCCAGACTTTCCCTTCAATGGGTTCTGGCAAACTTGTCAGTGTTGAATGGAAAAGAAGAAGTCTGTCCCAAAGGGAAAAATATTCTATAAAGTGAACAAAGACATTGACTTGTCTCCACTTAGAAATAGCATCCCTGAAGAGCTCTGTTTGTCCAGTAGTTGAGAATTGTTGTGCTATAACAATACAAATTCCATTCCTGACAAGCATAGGAGTAAAAGTCCTCATGAAATTTTCTCCCTTCTCTGTGTCTGAAGCAAAGAGACCAATCAAGGTCCATCTGAAATGGAGAAGCAGTTGGACAATTCCTGGGTAAAGAATCTCTAATTTAGGCAGCATCTGGTAGAAAAAAGGGAATTGACTTTTATCACTCAGAGCTTCTGAAGCAGTGAAACGGATCTGAAAAAGTGACAAAGAATGCTTTATTTAGGGTCAGTTATTAGTTTTCAATAAATCTAACTTTTTTTGTCATGAACATATTATAATATTGTGTTGTTGATTAGCCAATAGACCATATCAGGATACAGAATATTAAACACAGATCATTAGCAAGACCCAGAAAAAAAGAAACAAATTAAATATGAATCAGCATAAAGAGTGTAAATAATATTTCTGTAGCACCCCTATTTTTCTGCAATCAGAACCACATTTGCAGATTTCAGGTGAACTTTTTTGTTCAAATAAAGAGCCATATTATATGTAAGTTTTAAATTCTGTCAACAAAGAAAATATGTTGTTGTTTAGATATAAGGATTGCAATAGGTCATTCATTAATGTGCCATTCAAGATACTGATCTCTCTTTCTTATACAACTGATATTAAAATAATAGATGTGTTAAGTCTTGTGTCTTTGGATTTCCAAAAATACACACCTTTTCATTATAAGGCTTGGTTAAATCAAATATGAACATATCTTGCTCCAGATTGTTCCAGCTGCACTAGAGGGTATATACCATCCCATAATCCTTGACAGCATTCTCTGGATGGTTTACAGAGTCAATATATTGCCTGGAAAAATCTGTGTCCTCATTTTACCAACCTCAAAAGGATGGAAGACTGACTTACCCTTGAGCCCAATCGGGCTCAAACTCCAGATTGTGGGCAGCGTTTGTCTTATATGTCTTATGTGTTGTGTGTCTTATAAACTTTAGATAAGATAAGCCATAGGGATTCTTTTTATGAATCTGGGATTTGTACATCATTGACAATATAATTAGTTTGGCTGATAGGATATACAAAACAAGAGATTTCCATCAATGTTTCTTTTGTACAGAAAACCTTTTTATTGGACATAGAGCCTCTCCTTGACTTCCCAGAAGCCCTCCAAACAACGGGGATGGTGTCATTCAATGATATGGCTACTTTCATGCTTTCCCAGTCCCCAATGTCAATCCCATCACTAGACAATATATCTAGAAGTGGCCATGGAAAAAAGCAGCTTTTGAATTCCATAGAGAACATACAGTTGGATATATCACTTATCCATCCTACCAATCCACTCACTTTCCTAGATAGAGAGCACACATACAAACCTGTGGGACTTTGTAGGGGCCTACAAATCTTGACATCTGGATGGAGATATCCCTGTCAGCTCCATCAATAAAAGCCAAAAGGTTGTCCTTCCTTCCACAGCTGTAGTTGGGAACATTGGCTTCTCCAGTAGAGAGCATGTCCAGCAAGGCATCTGAAGTGCCAATGGTGTTCAAATAGTTGTCATGAATGTTGTAGCCAAGTGTGAGATTGTGCAGGAGCTGGGGATTCTTATTGACCACTTGAATAACCAAAATAAAGCGTAGGATTCTAGACTGATCAGAAGACTTTCTATTGAAAAAAAAATGTTTATTTTATCATCACCATCATTATCAATAGCAAAATATTAGATATGTAGATGACACTTTCGTAATTTGGCCACACGGGAAAGAAAAACTGGACAACTTCCTCACACATCTCAACAGCCTACACCCCAAAATACAATTTACCATGGAAACAGAAACCAACAATCAACTTCCGTTCCTGGATGTCCTAATTTACAAAAAACCCAATGGCTCCCTAGGACACACCATCTACCAGAAAAACACACACACTAACCGCTACTTAAATGCACAATCCCATCACCACCCTGCACAGATCAACTCCGTAGCCAAGACCCTCATCTCCAGAACCAAACGCCTAGCTGACAAAGACCACTTGAGAACAGAATTACACACCCTCACTAACGTATTAATGTCCAATGGATTCCAAAGAAGCACAATCACCAACCTAATCCGAAGGGAGACTCCTCCCAAAAACCAAGACACAGAACAGGACAATGGCATTGCCCTCCTTCCTTACATCAAAGGCACCACAGATAAAATCAGCAAAATTCTCCACAAACACAATATCAGGACAGCCTTTGGCACTGATCAAAAAATAGCCAACATCTTAAGAAACCCCAAAGACAAGATCCAGCTAGAAAACCAAGGAGTTTATAAAATACCATGCAAAATTTGCCCAGCCACATACATTGGACAAACCAACAGGAGAATAAATGCACGCATCGCAGAACACAAGAACGCAGTCAGAAAAGAAGAAAAACTTCCTCCCTTTTCCAGCACCTTAAAGCCACAGGACATGAAATTGATTTTGAGGGATCCAAACTTATCTCCAATATTAAACACTTCAACAAAAGAATAATTAGGGAAGCCATCGAAAAAAGAACACCCCATAACATGAATAAACGGGATGATACTTCCCGCCTACCAGACATCTGGAAACTAGCCCTAATCAACAAACGAGTCCCAGCCACGAAAACCAACACCGGACCCAAAATAACACATGATGCCACCACCAATCTCCTTCACCAGACTCAAACCCAAGCCCACGCCACAGATGAAAGGCAACCACCATCCAGAAACCAGACCATGGCTGCAACACTGCTAGCTACACCTCCAACCCCAAACTAAGCAAACTGACACACGCTATAAACACACAGCCAGACCTCAAACCCGGAGCCAGCCCAAGGCCCAGAATGTCACATCACAGCCTTCCACCCAGGATACTACATCACAGAACTCAGGAGATCACAACACAAAACATCAGGAGGTTGCAACACAGACAACAACCCAGGAGATTACAGCACCACACCCAGGATGCCACAACAATAGAACTCAGAAGGTCATCACACAGCCCATTACCCAGGTCGTTACAACACAAAAGGCTGAGAGACACACAGCCAGCACCTCAGCCACACAGGGTCTCAGGAAAAAGCCATCCAATCTGCATACATCAACTCCACAAACCAATCAAGAAGTAACAACACAGCCAACTCTAGAGTTTAAAAGGGAAAAACAGCCACGATCACACACTTCTCCCAGGAGAACGAAGCTGAAGACACCAGCCTGAAGATGACGGATGAGATTTCGTCGAAACGTTGCCAAGGTATTCTCAATCCTACACGGGACAAGACCCGAATACACCAAGACCATATATATATATATATATATATATATATATATATATATATATATATATATATGTTTTCGTAGATTTTCACGGGTAAAGGTATGTAGGTCTTGGTGTATTCGGGTCTTGTCCCGTAAGGTTGAGAATACCTTGGCAACGTTACAAATCTCATCCGTCATCTTCAGGCTGGTGTCTTCAGCTTCGTCTCCTGGAGATGACGGATGAGATTGTCGAAGTTGTTAGGTATTCTCAATTATCGGATTAAGAAAGAGAATACACCAAGACCTACATATATATATATATATATATATGTAGGTCTTGTGTATTCGGTCTTGTCCCGTAAGATTGAGAATACCTTGGCAACGTTTCGATGATATATAAATTATATATATATAAATTATATATATATATATATATATATTATATATATATATATATATATATGCTTTCGTAGATTTTCATGGGTAAAGGTATGTAGGTCTTGGAAGAAGCACAAAGTCGAAGACACCAGCCTGAAGATGGCGAGTGGGATCTTGTCGAAACGTCGCCAAGATACTCTCAATCTTACACAGGACAAGACCCGAATACACCAAGACCTACACACACACACACACACACACACACACAATTACTGTAGGCTCGAATCCCACCAAGCCCAAGGTTGACTCAGCCTTCCATCCTCTCGGGGTAGGTAAATTGAGGACCCAAGATTGTTGGGGGCAATAAGCTGACTTTGTAAAAATGCCGCTTAGTAATAAGCAGGCATATACAATGGAATGAAGGCTATTGCTGAGCGCACTGTGTTGTATCCCAAAAAAATTGTAAGCCGACCTGAGTCTTTGGAGAAGGGCGGCATATAAATGTAATTAAAAATAAATAAATAAATAAAGCATGCACTTTTGAATGAGCAGTAGTTTTTTACTCCTGTAAAAATGGTCATGTTGTTATCATCAACAGAACCAACAACATATTTTTTTTCAATCTAATCTACTTTGTCTCTTGAAGCCTTCAAAGTCTTAAGCCAATACTGATTTCAAACCCAGAGACAAATGATACTCACCCATCTCCATTTAATTTTAATAAATATTGGGAAGGTGGAATTGATACAGTCCTCTGCCTGGATTTAGAATTGCAAATACACCATTCTTTGTGGCAGTGCTAATTTTCATCTGCCCAGTAACCAGGGTTCAAAATAATTGAATAATTAAGGTAGAACCACCATAAAAGGAAGAGGGTGTTTCAAAAGTGAGCCAGAAACCAATTATAAAAATAAGCCATCCTGTATTTCTATAAGGATCAGGAAGTAAATATCAATGAGTAGTTATATTTGAAATTAATTGGGCAGAGGAAAACTACAATAATCTCTAATTTAAACAAAAGTCAGTATTCAAGTCATGAATTCAAGATTGAACAGGGAGAGGAAAATGATGTGGACTTCTTTCAGGGTTTTTTTTCCATCTCATCTTTGAATTTGAATCTCTTCCTCAAACTAAGACAAAGAAAACATGGAAATCAAAATGATTCAGAAAAGTAGACAGGACAGTGCTGCAATATAGGTGCAAGTGGAATAATGAAAACAAAATGATAGTGTTAGAATTATAAATGGAGTGTATGCAACTCCATTACCCTGAATGACTTACAAATGAGATTGAATAGAAGGAGCTGCATTAAAAGGGAACATTAATTTCAATATTTTTGTGCCAGTGGTAAAAATACCAAAGAGATGATCTCCTGGTCTGTAATAGCTCCATGGTTTTTCTCCATCCTGGTGTTCCAAAGTCAGTGGACATTTCATTGTAAGATTCCCAGAGACTGGCAGGGACAACAGTAGCATCAGAAACAGAAGCAGGAGGTTCATAATTCATGGGGTTGAATCACTCCCCTTCCTGTTTCTAAACAAGAACAGGAAGAAGAGTTGAAGAATTAGAAGTTCTCACACAAGAGCCAGTGGCTTTCCTGATTCAGACAGAGATAAAGCAAGCTTCACCTGGAAAAGAGAGAAAGGTACATTTAACAGCACAGACTAATGTTTACATTGCTTCATTCTGATGTTTACATCAGTCACTGGAGAAATAGAAGAAGACATCTCAAAGAGCAGCATGATGATAATTATAGTGAGAAGCAACTTTTCCTCTGGGGATCTTGAACTTCTTCCTTGGCTCCATTTGCAGGAAGGAAGCTGGAATACAGCATGTCCTTCAAAAAAATTTAGCAATCTTTTCTCTGCCTGGTTGCTGGGTGGGTGTGGCCATGGTGGGCATGAGTATGAGTTAGTCGCCTCCTGTACCACCCTGGCCTGGGAGTGAAAACAGGCTGTGTGGGGCCATTTTCACCTAGTTTGAGGAAAAGATTCAAATTCAAAGATGAGTCTTTCTTTGAGCCTCCAGGAGGGCAAAAATGGCCTCCCCAGCCTCTGGAGGCTCTCTGGAGCCCAGAAAATGGCCCGTTTTCAGCCTTCTGGAATTTCCAGGAGGCCCATTTTTCACCCTCCCTGAGTCTCTGCACTTACTTGCGATCCAAAACAGGCCATGTGGGGACTCCTGGGAGGGTGGGTAGGTGGGGCCAGCCAAGGCTGGGATTTGCCAGTTCACTGAACTGGCCATAAAATTAGCTACCGGTTCACTTGAACTGGTGCGAACCGGTAGCAGCCCACCCCTGGCTGGAGGAAAATGCAGCATTTCAACACCTACAGTTTTTTGTTGACTTCTGCTATCCTTCTTTTCTCCAGAGAGTGCTAAGTAAGATCACCAAGAACTATGGAGTTTGGTGCCCCTCTAGGCTAAGGACACTGAATGTTTTTGCATTATATCATTGTGTAAAATATGGAGAAAGATAGCGGGGCCAATAGATTTTTCCCCTTGACACCAATTTGATGCCACACCTACAAAAAACTAGTTTGAAGGGACATGGATTCCTTTCTTCTGGTTATATGGATGCACTTAATGAAGATAACTTCAGTTGGATACCTGTGGAAACTGTATGGTGGAACCTCAACAGTTGTTGAGAAAGGACCCACACTGAAATGGTCTCCTGATCTATAATTGTTTGGTGTATTTGGTCTATTCCAGGGGTGTCAAACTTGTGTCATCATGATAGCATCACATGACATATTGGATGTCAAGCCTTTTCTGTGACCATTGTCAAGGCTTTGAAAAACCTTTTGCCAGGGAGTAAAAATTCTTCAAACATCCCTGCTAATTAGAGGTGATAGACCGTATTTTTCTTTGCTGTCAATGGTGATAAAAATTAGACCCGGAAAGTAATCTAAAAAACATTTTTATTTATAAAATAAAGAAACCTACATGGAGCTACATACTTGCAACCTAATCTCCAACAAGGCTTATAGAAAAAAAGGGGGGGAAATATAACGGAAGTTACAGGAAGTGAAGTATAAACTTTGTACACATGTGCAGTGGATCAAAACATCACAAGACTTTCTTATCTCATTACTATGGAGACAAGATAACACAGTGCTGGCTAGCAGACACCTGCTTGCTAGAATATGAGCTTAGAAGCTTGAACAGACAAACCAAAAAACGCAGTGACATTGGGACTTTTTTCCCCTTTGCAAAAATGGCTGGGGGTGTGGCCAGTGTGTAATGCATCCAGCTTGTGGGATATGAGTTTCACAGCCCTGATCTATTCCATCTGGCTCAAATGTCAAGAGACATTTAGTCTTCTATATTTATTAATTTAATTTAATTTAATTTAATTTAATTTAATTTAATTTAATTTAATTTAATTTAATTTATGGACTTGTATGCCACCCCTCTCTGAAAGGACTCACAACTAAAACATACAATCAATAAATACATTAAAAACAAATTAAACCCAACAAGCCCAAATAAAATCAATTTAACCCCACCCCCAAGAGGTCAGTCCAGCCCGGCCTGTTCAAACAGCCAAGTTTTCAGATCATGGTGTAAAGAGCGGAGATCCGGGGCCAAACGGAGCCCCAAGGGCAGTTGATTCCACAAGGCGGGAGCCGCTACAGAGTAGGCCCTTCCCCGGGGCACCGCCAGCCGACACTGTCTTGCAGAGGGCACCCCAAGAAGTCCCAGTCTGTGCACTCGCACAGGGCGATCAACAATCAATGTCGGCATGAGACACTCCGGCAAATACCCCAGACCCAAGCCATAAAGGACTTTGAATGTTAATACCAATACCTTGAATTTCACTCGGAGGGCAACCGGCAACCAATGCAGCTCACGCAGGAGGGGCGTAACATGGGAGTACCAGGAAACACCCATCACAACCCACGCGGCTGCATTCTGCACCAGTTGAAACCTCCAGATGGAATGCAAGGGCAGTCCTAAATAGACAGCGTTGCAATAGTCAAGTCGGGATGTGACAAGTGCATGAGTGACCATGCGAAGGGCATGTTGGTCCAGGTACGGGAGTAGCTGGCAAACTAGCCGAACCTGGGCAAAGGCCCCCCTGGTCAGGGCCCCCACCTGCTCCTCCAAACCAAGCCGTGAATCCAGGAGGACCCCCAGGTTTTGTGCCCTATCCACAGGGGACAACACCTCTGCCCATTTGACCAAAGGTGGAATCTGTTGACTGGTCCGAGATGCCTGTACGCACAGCCACTCCGTCTTAGCCAGATTGAGCTGTAGTTTGTTCCTGCCCATCCAGATCTGTACCCCATCCAAACAATGGGATATCACGGAGAGGGCATCACTGATTTGGTTTGGGGTGGAGATATACAACTGGATATCATCAGCATACTGATGATACCTCACCCCAAAACCGTGGCTTCATATAAATGTTGAACAGGAGGGGGCGAGAGGACCAACCCCTGAGGGACCCCATAAGTGAGAGCCCTCAGGGTCGACCTCTGCCCCCTGCCAACACTGATTGCAAATGGCTTGAGAGGTAGGAGGAGAACCACTGCAAAACAATGCCTCCCACTCCTAGCCCCTCGAGGCGCCGCAATAGGATACCATGGTCAATGGTATCGAAAGCCACTGAGAGATCTAATAGGACCAGGACAGAGGAAAATCCCCTCTCCCGAGCCCTCCAGAGATCATCCACCAGCATGACTAATTCCGTCTCCGTGCTATACCCAGGCCAGAAGCCCAATTGATACAGATCTAGATAGTCCGCTTCCTCCAGGAAAAGTGGAAACTGCTGAGCCACCACGCTCTCAACAACCTTCACCAAAAAACGAAGGCTGGAGACTGGACGAAAGTTGTTTAAAATGGCTGGGTCCAGATCAGGCTTCTTTAGTAGGGGTCTCACCGCTGCCTCCTTCAAGGCGGTGGGAAAAGAACCCTCCCTCAGCAAAGCATTAACCACTGCTTGGAGCCAGCTGCACGTGACCTCCCTGGAGGCATATACCATCCAGGAAGGGCACGGGTCAAACAAACATATGGTGGAACTCAGCCATTGCATAATCCTGTCCACTTCATCCTCAAAAACAGGATCAAACTCAGACCAGATGATATTGGCCAGACTCCTTGTACCCCCCTCCTCAGACCACTGCCAATTAGGGTTCAACCTCTCCCGGATCTGAGCGATCTTATCCAACAGATATTGACAAAATTCCTCAGCCCTACCCCGTAAAGGATTCACCCCCATCCCCTGATGTAAGAGGGAGCGAGTGACCCTGAACAGGGTGGCCAGGCAATCCTCTGCAGACGCTATGAGAGCTGAGAGGTAAGCCCTCTTCGCCGCTCCCACAGCTACCAGGTAAGTCCTAATGTAGGCTCTTAACTAGGCTCTGTCAGATTCGGAATGGGTCGACCTCCACCTGCACTCTAAACATGCATGCCCTGCCTAATGACGGATCTTTGGATCCCGAGAGATGGCATGCTGCGACCAAGGGTTTAAATTTTAAATCTGGCACTAAGGGGAAACTTTTAAATTTTTTAATTTGTTGTCTTAAGGGGTTAGGGAGGAGGGAGGGTAATTATGGTTCGGGTCAACATTGTCCTTCCAGGCCGGCAATTGGTCCCGGTATGGGGGGCTGGGGGGACCTTGGGGTCCATGGGGCCTGGGGTGGGGTTGGCAATTCTGAGGGTGATCGGTTATGGCAGGGGGGGACGAGACCGGGGGACAAATTTTGTTACAGGAGCGCGCCTCCACTGTTTACGAGCGGTGGCGCACTCTGACCCCCAGGTCTCTGCCCGCTCCCCTGAGATCTCTGGAGGTGTGGTCCCTGGGCTTAGGCTGATCTACATGAATGCTAGGTCCGTAGCTAATAAGTCATCCCTCCTCCGTGAGCTTATTGAGGAGGAGGCTGCGGACCTGGCATGCATCACGGAAACCTGGTTGGGGCCGGAGGGGGGTGTCCCTCTGTGTGATCTATGCCCCACTGCTTTCCATGTGCTACATCGGTCTTGAGCCCAGGGAAGGGGTGGATGGGTAGCCATAATTGTTAGAGAGACCCTGTTTCCAAGGGAGGCCAATGTTCCGGAGATAGGCAGGTGTGAGACTCTCCTCGTCAGGTTGGGCCCGGGAGGTCGGTTGGATCTGTTGCTGACATACCTGTCCCCCAGCTGCATGGTGACGGCCCTTCCTGGGCTGTTCGACGTCCTCTCGGGAGTGGCAGTGGAGCTCCCCAGGCTTATGGTCCTGGGGGACTTTAACCTGCCTTCTCTTGGGGGGGCGTTGGGTTTGGCTCAGGAGTTCATGGCATCCATGGCAGCCATGGACCTGACTCAGGTGATTCAAGGGCCCACTCACGAGAGGGGGAACACGCTCGACCTTGTTTTTATCTCGGGACACTGGCGTAGTGATCTAGGGGTGGCTTCTCCGTCTACTCTACCCTTGTCATGGATGGATCACTATCTCCTGCGGCTAGTCTTTCAGGGGGCTATCCCTCATTGCTGGGATGAGGAGCGAACTCGATGGTTCTGCCCCAGACACCTGATGGACCCTGAGAGGTTTCAGATGGCTCTGGGGTTATTGCCCACCTCCCTTGATCACAACCCAGCCGAGGTGCTGGTAGCTGCCTGGCAACAGGTGGCTTCGAGGGCACTCAACCAGGTTGTCCCCTTGCGGCCTCTTCCCTGCCGCAGACCCCGCTCAGCTCCCTGGTTTTCGGAGGAGCTCCGGGGTTTGAAATGGCAGAGAAGACGCCTAGAGAGCAGGTGGAGGATCAGCCATTCCGAATTTGACCGTGGCCAGTTAAGAGCCTACATTAGGACCTACCTGGAAGCAATCAGGGCGGCAAGGCGTGTTTACTTCTCCACCTTGATTGCATCCGCCGATGATCGCCCTACGGCCCTGTTCAGGGTTACCCATTCCCTCCTCCAAGTTAGGGAGGTGGCGGACCCTTTGCGGGGCAGAGCAGAGGAATTTAGTTTACATCTGGCGGATAAGGTTGCTCGGATTCGGGCTGGCTTGGACTCGGACTGGCAGTGGTCTGATGATGAGGTGACGGCGGATCTGGCTGATTCCATCTGGGTTGAGTTTGACCCGGTCTCCCTTGATGAAGTGGACAGGATCATGCAGAGGTTGTCCTCCACCACGTGTTTATTGGACCCATGTCCCTCCTGGTTGGTGTGTGCCTCCAGCGAGGTGACATGCGGCTGGCTCCAGGCAGTTGTCAATGCATCTCTGAGTGAGGGAGTCTTCCCCGCCACCTTGAAGGAGGCGGTGGTGAGACCCCTCCTCAAGAAGCCTGCTCTGGACCCAGCCGTTTTGGATAACTATCGTCCAGTCTCCAACCTTCACTTTTTAGTGAAGGTTGTTGAGTGCGTGGTGGTGCAGCAACTTCCCTTGTTCCTGGAGGAAATGGATTATCTAGACCCATATCAATCGGGCTTCAGGTCTGGACACAGCACGGAGACAGCATTGGTCGCGCTGATGGATGATCTCTGGAGGGCTCGGGACAGGGGTTTTTCCTCTGTCCTAGTCCTATTAGACCTCTCAGCAGCTTTTGATACCATCGACCATGGTATCCTTCTGTGGCGGCTCCGGGGGTTGGGGGTGGGGGGCACCGTTCTGCGGTGGTTCTCCTCCTACCTCTTGGACTGCTCGCAGTTGGTGTTGGCAGGAGAGCAGAGATTAGCTCCAAGGCCCCTCACTTGTGGGGTGCCACAGGGGTCGGTCCTCTCACCTCTCCTGTTTAATACCTACATGAAACCGCTGGGTGAGATCATCCGAGGTTTTGGGGTGAGGTATCATCAATATGCAGATGATACCCAGCTTTATATCTCCACCCCAGGCCAGATCAGTGATGCTCTCTCTGTGATGTCCCGGTGCCTGGAGGTGGTACGGGTCTGGATGAGGAGAAATAGGCTCCAACTCAACCCGACCAAGACGGAGTGGCTGTTCTTACCGGCATCTCAGTTTTCTAGAGATGTTCTATCTTTGGCCATGGGGGGAGAGGTGTTGCCCACCGTGGATAGTGCGAGAAATCTGGGCATCCTCCTGGATCCACAGCTCAGTTTGGAGGAGCAGGTGGGGGCTGTGGCCAGGCGGGCTTTTGCCAAGGTTTGCCTGGTTCGCCAGCTTCACCCTTACCTGAGCCGAGATGCCCTTCGAATGGTCACTCATGAGCTCGTCACTTCTAGAATCGACTACTGCAATGCTCTCTACATGGGGCTGCCCTTGCGAACTACCCGGAGGTTACAACTGATGCAGAATGTGGCCGTGCGGGCTGTGATGGGAGTATCCCGATACTCCCATGTTACACCCTCCTCGTGACCTGCATTGGTTGCTGGTTGCCTTCCGGGTTAGTTTCAAGGTGCTAGTAACAACTTATAAAGCCCTAAATGGCTTGGGTCCGGGGTACTTGCGGGAATGCCTCCTGCCAGCATCACATTCCGATCGCCCTGTCTGCTCCCACAGGAGGGGCCTCCTTGGGATACCGTCAGTTAGGCACTGTCGGCTGGCGGTTCTCAGGGCTAGGGCCTTCTCCGTGGGAGCACCCACCCTTTGGAACCAGCTCCCCGTGGATCTCCGTCTGGCCCCTGATCTCCACTCCTTCCGCCGGGACCTGAAGACTTGGTTGTTTCAACAGGCTGGCCTGGAATGACCTGGGTGGGAGGTTTTAATTGCTTTAATTTTAAGGTTTTAAGGTTTTATTGTATATTTTATTGTATATTTTGACTTGTTTAGATTTAATTTGTTTTTAGGTAAATTCTATGTAAATAGTTGCTGTTTTATTGTTAGCCGCCCTGAGTCCTTAGGGAGAAGGGTGGCATACAAGTCGAATAAATTATTATTATTATTATTATTAAACCCCTCCTATGCCGCTTCATCCCCTGGAGCTCCTCTGTGAACCAAGGAGCTGCCTGGGATCTGCAACGAGTGCAAGGGGACAACTCGGTCGAGAGCCTCAGTGGCAGCCTGTTGCCAGGCAGTCACCAGCACCTCGGCCGAGCTGTGGGTAAGGGAGGCGGGCAGAGACCCCAGTTCCGCCTGCAACCTCTCAGGGTCCATCAGGCGTCTGGGGCAGAACCATCTCAGCGGTTCCTCATCCCAGCAGTGTGGGGCAGCCTGTTGGAAGACCAGCCGTAGGAGATAGTGATCTGACCATGCTACAGGCTGAGCATTCAAAGTGCCCAGCCCTACGCCACTGTTCCGAGATAAAAACAAGGTCGAGTGTGTTACCCCCCTCATGAGTAGGGCCCTGTATTACCTGTGTCAGGCCCATAATTAAACAATTAAATTAAACAAACATCCCAATATAATAGTTAAAACTGACAAACCACCACTAAAAACCCCACCCCCTCCATCACTCCAGGTCGGCAAGCTGGAAGAGCCATGTTTTCAGGCCACGATGGAAGGATTGAAGGTCAGAAGCCATCCGAAGCTCCAGGAGCAACTGATTCTACAGGGTGGGCGCTCCTACAGAGAAGGCCCAACCCCTAGGGGTCACCAGCCAACACTGTCTGGATGACGGCACCCCAAGGAGGCCCTGTCTGTGGGAGCGCCCGGGACATTGGGAAGTCATTGCTGGCAGCAGAGGTTCCCGCAAATACTCCGGTCCTAAGCCTTGTAGGGCTTTATAGGTGAGTACCAGCACCTTGAATCTCACCCAGAGGGCAACTGGCAACCAGTGCAGCTCACACAGGAGGGGTGTAACATGGGAGTATCGGGACACTCCCATCACAACCCATGCAGCCGCATTCTGAACCAGTTGAAGCCTCCGAGTGGTCCTCAGGGGCAGCCCCATGTAGAGAGCACTGCAGTAGTCCAAATGGGAGGTAACGAGCGCATGAGTTACCATGTGCAGTGCATTCTGGTCCAGATAGGGATGCAACTGGTGCACCAGGTGAACCTGGGCAAATGCCCCCCTCGCCACGGCTCCCACCTGATGCTCCAAACTGAGCTGTAGGCTCGAATCCCACCAGGCTCAAGATTGACTCAGCCTTCCATCCTCTTGGGGTAGGTAAATTGAGGACCCAAGATTGTTGGGGGCAATTAGCCGACCTTGTAAAAATGCCGCTTAGTAATAAGCAGGCATATACAATGGAATGAAGGCTATTGCTGAGCACACTGGGTTGTATCCCAAAAATTGTAAGCCGCCCTGAGTCTCCGGAGAAGGGCAGCATATAAATGTAATTAAATAAATAATAATAAATAAATATGCAATTTCTTGTAAAATTCTTCTTGATTATCATTTGGAGCATAAATTGCTATTAAAAGTGTCTTTACATTATTGTCCATTATTTCCACCATCAAAATCCTTCCATCATCATCTGTATAAATTAATTCTGCCAGAATTGTATCTCTAATATGTAGGGCCACACCTCTTTTTTTACATTGTGCCAATGATGTGAATAATTTCCCTAACTTTTTTTGTTTCAATATGTATTCATGTTGTTTTTTAATATGCACTTCTTGCAAACAACTTATATCAAACTTTAATTTCTCTAATTTATGAAATACTTTCCTTCTTTTAGTAGCTAAATTAAGTCCATTTATGTTCATTGTAATCACTTTTCTGTCATCCATTTTAAACTTTATAAGAAGGTTTTGTTGCTCTAGTGCAGTGGTTCTTAACCTGGGCGATATTGCCCCCCAAGGGGCAATTTTGTTTTTCAGGGGGGCAATGGAATGAAAAGGGGTGATGTGGGGGCGAAGGGACAGAAGGGGGCGATATGGGGGCGATGGAGTGAGATATATTGGGAGAAAGAGAGAGAGAGAGAGAGAGAGAGAGATCTATATTGGTAGATAGGTAGGTAGGTAGACAAAAAGACAGACCTTTTGGATGGATGGATGGATGGATGGACGGATGGATGGACAGACAGAAAGACTGTGAGAGAGGCAGCACTTTGGAAAAGCGGTGGCGGCGGCTTTTCCCAACATGCTGCCGCAGGGCCAGCGCCTCGAACGCCCACCTGCCGCCTCTTAGCATCCCCAAGGGGGCTGGCAGAGAGGCGCTAAGAGGTGACAGGGGGGCGTTCGAGGTGCCGGCCGGCCCTGCAGGTTCCCCATTGACTAGCACCGCTCCGGAGCTGGCACCTCCAATGCGGAAGCGGTGGCACGTTACGTGCCGCCGCGGCCGCGTTCAATGCACCGCCCCCTGCTGCCTCTTAGCGCCCCTCTGCTGGCCCCCTTGGGGATGCTAAGATGTGGCAGGGGGGTGGTTATGTTGGGGGAGGGGGGCGATGACAACTTCCTCAATGGCTCAAAGGGGCAATTCTTTCAAAAAGGTTAAGAACCACTGCTCTAGTGTATCTTACTTCTTGTTGCTCTCTGGGTGCACCACCTATTGCACCTTCTTCTTTTTCTTTTTCAATTACTGCTATACACTCCTCTTGAAATTCAATCAAAGACTCTTCTTTTCTTGTATCTTCCTCCTTTCCTCTGAGGTACTCTAAATAAAATAACTCCATTTTTTCAACTGTGTCAATTCTGTCTCTTTGTTCCTGCCAAGTGAACAAGAGACCTTCTGGTATCAGCCATCTCTAGTTTACTCCTCTTTTAAGTAGCTCTTTGGTCAGGAAAAGGTATTCTCTTCTCATCTCTCTTACTCTTCTTGGTACTTGTTTCAGTACCACAATTTCTTTATCTTCATACTTTAATGTCTTTTCTCTTGCCACCTGTAGTATCTGTGTTTTAATAATTTTCTTAGTAAATCTAAAATGAACTTCTCTTGGTAACTTATTCCTCATTGCATATCTTATATAGACACGGAACACTTTATCCATTCCATCCATCATTTTCTCTTCGGTTATCTCTAATCCCTCTGCCAGTATTTCTGTCATTTTTTCAGCAAATTTTTCACCCTTTTCTTCCTCCACATTTTGAAATCTCAGCTAAATTCTGACCTGTCAATCTCCCATCCCAATGGTTCACTCCTGCTTTCTTCAACTTCACTTAATCTAGTATTAATGTCTCCAATTTTCTTATCTCGTTGTTCTTCTTGTTCTTAAATTTTCTTAAGTCTTTCCTCATATTTCATCATCATCTGTTGAATATTCTCAACTTTCTCATCTATCTTTTCGGTCTTTTTCTCAATATTCTCCTTCTCTTTTCAATATTATCTGTTTTTACTTGTATTTTTTGAATTCCTTGTATAATTATCTGCAATGTCACTTCCTTCTCCTTTTCCTTCTCCTGTTGCAATATCATTTGTATTGATCATTGTCCTCCAGATAGTGAGGAGGAAGCAGTTGGTATTTGAGAAGCTGGAGCTGTTGTCTTTCTACTCATTTTGTAGTTTTTAACAAGTAAAAAAACAAAAAGCAGAAGAAAACAAAAATTAGAAAGAAAAAGAAAAAAGGACAGGAGTAAACAACTACTACCCCAATAAAAAATATAAAAAAGAGGGGAGAAAAATGGAAAAGAGAAAAAAAAGGGGGGGGGAGAAATCTTCAGGTTCTTGTACACCTTAATCCAATTAGTTCCCATTATGTGCAAAGGAAAAAATAAAAATAAAAAAATATACTGCTGGGCTGAGGAACCACCGAGATGGTTCCGCACCAGATGCCTGATGGACCCTGAGAGGTTCCAGGTGGAACTGCGGTCTCTGCCCACCTCCCTTATCCACAGCTCGGCCAAGGTGCTGGTGACTGCCTGGCCCACAGGCTGCCGCTGAGGCTCTTGACCAAGTTGTCCCCTTGCACCCCTCACTTGTCACAGATCCCAGGTGGCTCCTTGGTTCACAGAGGAGCTCCGGGGGATGAAGCGGCATAGGAGGGGTTTAGAGAGCAGGTGGAGGTTGACCCATTCTGAATCTGACTGAGCCCAGTTAAGAGCCTACATTAGGACTTACCTGGTAGCTGTGGGAGTGGTGAGGAGGGCTTACCTCTCTGCTCTCATAGCGTCCACAGAGGATTGCCCAGCTGCCCTGTTCAGGGTCACTCGCTCCCTCTTACATCAGGGGATGGGGGTGAATCCTTTACGGGGTAGGGCTGAGGAATTTTGTCAATATCTGTTGGATAAGATCGCTCAGATCCGGGAGAGGTTGAACCCTAATTGGCAGTGGTCTGAGGAGGGGGTACAAGAGTCTGGCCAATATCATCTGGTCTGAGTTTGATCCTGTTTTTGAGGATGAAGTGGACAGGATTATGCAATGGCTGAGTTCCACCATATGTTTGTTTGACCCGTGCCCTTCCTGGATGGTATATGCCTCCAGGGAGGTCACGTGCAGCTGGCTCCAAGCAGTGGTTAATGCTTTGCTGAGGGAGGGTTCTTTTCCCACCGCCTTGAAGGAGGCAGCGGTGAGACCCCTACTAAAGAAGCCTGATCTGGACCCAGCCATTTTAAACAACTTTCGTCCAGTCTCCAGCCTTCGTTTTTTGGTGAAGGTTGTTGAGAGCGTGGTGGCTCAGCAGTTTCCACTTTTCCTGGAGGAAGCGGACTATCTAGATCTGTATCAATTGGGCTTCTGGCCTGGGTATAGCACGGAGACGGAATTAGTCATGCTGGTGGATGATCTCTGGAGGGCTCGGGAGAGGGGATTTTCCTCTGTCCTGGTCCTATTAGATCTCTCAGTGGCTTTCAATACCATTGACCATGGTATCCTATTGCGGCGCCTCGAGGGGCTAGGAGTGGGAGGCATTGTTTTGCAGTGGTTCTCCTCCTACCTCTCGGGCTGTTCCCAATCAGTGTTGGCAGGGGGGCAGAGGTCAACCCGGAGGGCTTGTGGGGTCCCTCAGGGGTCGGTTCTCTTGCCCCTCCTGTTCAACATTTATATGAAGTCGCTGGGTGAGGTCATCTGTGGTTTTGGGGTGAGGTATCATCAGTACACTGATGATACCCATTGTATATCTCCATCCCAAACCAAATCAGTGATGCCCTCTCCGTGATATCCCATTGTTTGGATGCGGTACAGATCTGGATGGGCAGGAACAAACTACAGCTCAATCCGGCTAAGACGGAGTGGCTGTGTGTACAGGCATCTCAAACCAGTCAACGGATTCCACTTTTGATCATAGGTGGAGAGCTGCATTGGTTGCCGGTTGCCCTCCGAGTGAAATTCAAAGTGTTGGTATTAACATTCAAAGTCCTTCATGGCTTGGGTCCGGGGTATTTGCGTCTCCTGCCAACATCGAATGCCGATCGCACTGTGCGAGTGCACAGACTGGGACTTCTCAGGGTGCCGTCCGCAAGACAGTGTCGGCTGGCAGTACCCCGGGGAAGGGCCTACTCTGTAGCGGCTCCTGCCTTGAGGAATCAGCTGCCCTTGGGGCTCCATTTGGCCCCAGATCTCCGCTCTTTCTACCACGATCCGAAAACTTGGCTGTTTGAACAGGCCGGGCTGGACTGACCTCTTGGGAGTGGGATTAAATTGATTTTATTTGGGCTTGTCGGGTTTAATTTGTTTTTAATGTATTTATTGATTGTATTTTTTAGTTGTGAGCTGCCCCGAGTCCTTTCGGAGAGGGGGCGGCATACAAATCCAATAATTAACTTAACTTAACTTAACTTAACTTAACTTAACTTAACTTAACTTAACTTAAATTAAATTAAATTAAATTAAATTAAATTTTGCTCACTCTTATGTCCATTCCATTCATACCTGGCTCCTATCTCCACATGTGACCCTTCCTCTGATCCCCAGAGCTTCCTCTGTACATACATCATCTGATCCTTCAAGGGTTACTTAATTGGCAGTAGACAACAGACATCACTAAGTTAAGTACCACCAACCTAGAATTCAACTCCATAGCCCTGGCTGATGTTGTCTCCAGCAGGGGTGGGCTGCTGGGGGTTCCCAGGGTTCGGGAGGGCCCTAGCTAAGATTCTGTGCAGTTCGGAGAACCCCCAAATCCCACTCCTGGCTGGCCCCACCCACCCTGCTGCACCCCTCCCAGGAGTCCCCACATGGCCCATTTTGAATGTAGGTAAGTGCAGGGTGTGCATGGAGGCTCAGGGATGGTGAAAAGCAGGTCTCCAGGAAGTTCAGGAAGGCCTGAAATGGGCCTGTTTCTGGCTTCCAGAGAGCCTCTGGAGTCCAGGGAGGCCATTTTCGCCCTCCCGGAGGCTCGAGGACCCCGAGGAGGGCAAAAACACCCCCCCGCCATGGTGCAGGAGGCCAACTAGGCCACACCCACCATGGACACACCCACCCAGCAACCGGGCAGAGAACCCTTTACTAAAATTTTTGAAGCCCAGCTCTGGTCTCCAGTGGTGTCTGGAGACAAGATTCCACTTTGTAGGATAGTAGAAGTCATCATCTGGCTTTTGAACTATATTCTTCCAACATTACTTTGTGGACAAGACCTGACAAGAAGGAGCACAATTACTACAGAACAGTGTCCCCAGGGGTGTAACTGATTTTTCACTAACATACTTTTATCCAGCTCTGCTCAAGGAGTCCGGAAGAAGTTTAGGATCCTCTGAGGAGAAACTGCTTATTACTGTAATTTTCACAGTTCCAATCTTTGAAACTTCTTCTTCTACAATTCACCTTTGAGGTAAACATCAGATTGAAGAAAAAAATTGTATCCGAAAAGAATAAATACATAAGGTCACACTCTGTGTGGCACAAGTTAAGGGACAAGGAGGGGGTGTGGCTTTGAATGTCTCTTTCTTTCCTAGTGAAGTTCAGTTTGTCTGTGTTGGAATCACAAAAGTCACTGGCATTTCCATCTTGTGAGAGGGCTTTGAATTCTTTTAACGCTACTTGTTGTCCTTGTTTAAAAACAGGAAGGGGATTAATTTAACCCGTGAATTATGGACCTCCTGCTTCTGCTTCTGCTGCTTCTGATGTTCCAGCCTGTCTCTGGGAAGCTTAGAATGAAATGTCCTCTGAGTTTGGAGTACCAGGATGAAGAAAGACCACGGAGCTATTATAGACCAGGAGACCATCTCATTGCTATGATCACCACTGCAAGAAAAATATTGGATATAACAACATTGCCTTTCAACAGGGCTCCTTCAATTCAGTCTCATGTGTAAGTCATTCAGTGTGATGGAGTTGCATTCCTCCATTTGCTCTCCAGCATTCTCCAGCATTCTCCTTTTTTTTCTTCTTATTTCACTTATTCCTATGTTGCAGAACTGTATAATTTCCTGAATCACTTTGATTTTCTCTCCTTTGCCTAATTTTGTAGAAGAGACTCAAATCTCAAGATGGGGAGGGAAAACCTGAAAGAAATCCAAATTACATACTTTCCCCAGTTCAATTCTGAGTTATCTGTTGAATACTGACTTTTAATAATGGGTTGTAGTTTCCTTTGTTCAGCCAATTTCATTTTTATAGCCTCTCATTCATATTCAATGTCTAATCCTTATAAGAATAAAAGGAGTTTTGTATGATTTCTTTCCTGGATCACTTATGAAACATCCTCTTGCTAATATGATGGTTCTACTTTAATGATCGAATTATATTGAATCATAGTTACTGGGCAGACGAAAATTAGTGCTGCTACAAATAATGGTGTGTTATGATTTTTAAGCTTAGTGGAACACTATTTAAATCCTATCTCCCAACACTCTTTAAAATGAAATGGGGATGAGTGACTAGTATTTGCATTTGATTCTGGGTCAGTATTAGCTTAAGACTCAGAAGGCTTGTGGAGACAAAGATTATATTGAAAAAATATATTGTTATGTAATGATGGTGATGATAACATGAAACCCTTTTACATTAGTATACCTTGTGATAAAGAAACATTTCTACAGTACATTTTTAATATTCAAGTGGCCAGCAAGACTCCTGGCTTCCACAAAATATCACACTTGGCTACAACATTCATGACAACTATTTGAACATACCTGGCACTTCAGAAGCCTTGCTGGACATCCTCTCTACCGGAGAAGCTAATATTCCCAACTACAGCTGTGGAAGAAAGGACAACATTTTGGCTCTTGTTGATGTAGCTGCTGATGACATCTCTATACAGATTTCAACATTAGGAGGCATCTACAAAATCCCTCAGGTTCGCATGGCTGTTTTTTTGATAAGTAAATTGAGTAAGGTAATGGGTGTATCAATAAAAGATTCAACCATATCCTCTGGTCAAAAAGTAAGAGTTGCTTTTAACCATAGCTGTTTAAGGTGTTATGGTTGGGGATTGGTAGCGAGGAGTAAGGATCAAAGCACTGGAAACCCCTCTTGGCTCTTCTTCTTCTTCTTCTTCTTCTTCTTCTTCTTCTTCTTCTTCTTCTTCTTCTTCTTCTTCTTCTTCTTCTTCACACTTGGGAAGGTTAGGAGAGGCTCTATGTACAATCAAAAGGTCTTCTGTATGAATGGATGGTGCAGCAGAGATGGTAAGCTCATCTTTAGTACATAATGTTAACAAAGGTAGTGATATTTTCAATGATAAACACATCCCAGCTTCATTAAAAGAATCCAAATGATTTATCTTTCAAATAGCTGCTAAAACACATATATTTTATGAATGTGTAGGAACCACAGAATGAATTAACCACTTTGTTAAAAAAATACAAAGATACAAGCAACATATTGTCAATTTTTCCTTGAATATTCATGATGAAATTCATCATAACAGTCTTGAACAGCAATAGTGCTCCTGAAGAAGACTTCCTACCAGCTGAAATATTCCAAAAATATCTCCATTAGTGGGGAACTTTCACTGATAAATAAAAAGATCCTAGCAACTTCAGTCCCATTCATCTTGCTATTATGCCTAAAATATATGCTTCAAATATATCACTACTAGAACGAAGCTAATCACATCATTTGAGAAGTATTTTGGGATTGGATAAACATACACCAGTTACTACCTTCAGATCTGATTTGGGAATTTATATAAATTTCTACTATGTCTAAAATCAGGACATATAATTATTGGTATGAAATTAAAGTTACAGAAACTGACAAACTTCCAAAATTCTGTCTTTTGAATAGAATAGAATAACAGAGTTGGAAGGCACATTGGAGGTCCTAGTCCAACCTGCTGCATAGGCAGAAAACGCTACACCACTTCAAACAAATGGTTATCCAATCTCTTCTTAAAAACTTCCAGTGTTGTAGCATTCACAACTTCTGGAGGCAAGTTTAAGATTAATTCTTCTAACTGTCAGGAAATTTCTCCTTAGTTCTAAATTGCTTCTCTCCTTGATTGGTTTCTACCCATTGCTTCTTGTCCTACCCTCAGGTTCTTTATAAAAAAAAGTACAAGTAACGACTTCTTCAATTGTAGAACTGACAAATTATACTAGAAGCTGTCTCTGCCTCTTGTACAACTGGAGAACAAGCAAAATAAAAATCTACACAAAGAATCTGGGAAATTAAATAGAAAAAGATACAGCCATTCTCACTAAAGATGGCACATTGCAATGGATGAGCCTCTACAAAAGTACTTCCAAATTGAAAAATATTTCAATGCAGAAATGTCTAAATATCTTAGGGCACTATTTACTTAAGCAAGATTTGAGCACCAACCCATTTGTAATGAACAGACTTCCATTTGCAAAGTTCAAGAGATAGAATAACATTTTTATTTTAATGTCAATGTATAAGAAAGAGAGCGATCAATATCTTGGACTGTAGATTGAATGAATGACCTATTAGGATTCTTATATTAAAACAACTTATTTCCTTTGCGGACAATTTTTTTTTTTAAAGTACATATAATACAGTTCTTTATTTGAACAAAATATTTCAGTTGAGATCTGCATATGTGGATCTGATTGTGGTCAATAATGGCGGTGATACAGAAATAAGATTTGCATTCTTATTCATTTTAATAATTCATTTTCTTTTGTACACTTGTTTTATGCAGTCTTGCAAATGTTAAGCTTTTTAAAAAAAATCTGTATTCATATGGGTTAATGACTAATCAACAGTAGTCTCTGCAAATATATTTATAAGAACCAAACTGGATTTCCTTAAAGCTAACACTTTGGAATAGTTCTGACCCTGATATTCTTTATTGCTTTTTCAGATGAATTTTGAATTATTTTCAGATTCGCTGCATGATAAAAGTCAATTGCCATTTTACCATTCCCTCTTCCCCCAAAAAGGGTTCTACCCAGAAATTGTCAAAATTCTTCTGCATTTTGGATGGAGCTTGATTGGCCTCTTTGCTTCAGACACAGAAAATGGAGATAATTTTATGAGGACTTTGACTCCTTTGCTGGTCAGGAGTGGAATTTGTGTTGTTATATCACAGCAATTCTCAATGACTAGAAATACAGCCTCCCTCAGGGAAGCCCTCTCTAAGTGGAGACAAGTCAATGTCTATGTTCACTTCATAGAATACCGTGCCATTTGGGACAGACTTCTTATTTTCCAGTTAACATTTGATGGTTTGTCAGGACCCATTGAAGGGAAAGTGTGGATCACAACAGTCATTGGGCTATCTCCACTGAAAATGGGACTTTTCAAATATGTGAATACTGTGTGGACCCTTAGCTTAGTGCGGAAAAAACAGCCAGAGTCAGATTCCCATGTACACCGTTTCTTTATAGAGCCACCATTAGGAGATTCATCTTTTCACTGTTCCTTTTCAAAGCACATCTTTTCTGTCAAAGGCCGGAGAAGGTGCACTGAGAAAGCACCATTGGAAACACAAAAGAAAAGAAACTTGGTTAGGGTCTGGAATTATCATCGTTTTTACAGTGTCATTAAGACTCTGGCCCATGTCTTGAATGCTACGTATTCCTCCAGATCCAGGAGGAGAAGGAAGGAAGACACAGAGACATTGGGGGATCCAAGGCTGGATCCATGGCAGGTATGGATCCGTTCAACTTAGTTCCTTTTGGAGAGTGAATCTAATGTCACCACGATTTTAAAAAGATGTGGAGACTCTAGAAAGAGTGCAGAGAAGAGCAACAAAGATGATTAGGGGACTGGAGGCTAAAACATATGAAGAACGGTTGCAGGAACTGAGTATGTCTAGTCTAATGAAAAGAAGGACTAGGGGAGACATGATAGCAGTCTTCCAATATCTCAGGGGCTGCCCCAAAGAAGAGGGAGTCAAGCTATTCTCCAAAGCCCCCCAGGACAGGACAAGAAGCAATGAGTGGAAACTAATCAAGGAGAGGAGCAACTTAGAACTAGGGAGAAATTTCCTGACAGTTAGAACAATTAATCAGGGGAACAACTTGCCTCCAGAAGTTGTGAATGCTCCAACAGTGGAAGTTTTATGAAGAAATTGGACAACCATTTGTCTGAAATGGTGTAGGGTTTACTGCCTAAGCAAGGGGTTGGACTAGAAGACCTCCAAGGTCCTTCCAACTATTCTATTCTATTCTATTCTATTCTATTCTATTCTATTCTATTCTATTCTATTCTACTCTACTCTACTACTCTACTCTCTCTATTCTATTCTATTCTATAATAGAAGGAAGGGAACCATGTCAACCTTCTTATGCTACAAGAGGCTAACAATTCAATTTCTCGGGCATAATATTCCAAACAGCGGAACTATGACATATATAGTTTGAGATTATGAGTAATTTTTTAAATAAATTCCTGTATGTGTGGTTTTATTTTAGCATTGTAAATTTTACCTTCATACATTTGAAGGAGACTTTAGACTGGGTCTCAACCTTGGCAACTTTAAGACTTGTAGACTTCAACTCCCAATGGGAGTTGAAGTCCACAAGTCTTAAAGTTGCCAAGGTTGGAGACAATGTAGCCCAGTCCCTTCTCTCTGCAGAAATCCCACTTAAAGCTTCTCTGACTAATAGCTGTTTGGTCTATTTAAGAAAATCAGTGAGGGGGAGATTTAAAATAGCTGTTCATTGGCTCAACTCTGAAACTGCTTCTCTCATTCAGCCACAATCTCTTGACTGAGTTTATCTTATGTTGTTCCACCTTCTGGAATAGCAGTAAACATAGTTTAAGCCTGTGTGTAACATCTCAGTTATTGAAAAAGTACTGTTTACTCCCTTCTCCAACTCAGAGATTATAATAGTTGGAAAATGTGTTCCCAAACTCTTACTTTTCCACTCACATGGACATAGATTTTACTTGCCTTCGGGTCTCCAAAAAAAGAATATCATTCATTGAGATTCTTATAGATGCATTTACTTTCTTTCATTGATCATCACTATGCTAAGTCACACTTGGTTTTTAAACATCTATTTCCATATCATTTTCACAAATATTCTTATCAAGTTTGATATCCCTCATCCTTCTTGCTCTGCATTCAATTTTTCTTTTTCTTTGCACTTCTCTCTCTTTTAAATTCCATTCAGAGATTTGTTTCAGCCTACAGGATTTTGATTTTAAAGAATCAAGATCTGTTTTGAATTTTACACCTTGTTTAAAAGATATCTTTAGATGTCCAATTTGATCTTAGCTATCAATTGGTTGGCATTCAATTCCCTTTCAACTAAAGCATTAATGACATTATTATGAAATTAATTATATGATTATTATCTAATCACTTTAAAAATTACTACTACTATACCATTGTTCCCTTACTTTGTAGCTGGATAGATAGGAGACAGAGTAAAGATAGGTAATTAAAATATATTTATAGAATATATAGAATATAGATAGAATAAAAAGATATTTATGCACAAGTTAATATCTGTTATTATTGCACATATGCTTGCTATATAATTATCACCACAAATAGTTGTTATTGAGTGATATACTTTTTATGATTTTTCTTTTTTTCGTTCTTATGTTTTATGTTTTTCTGTTTTTTATGTTCTATGTTCTTTTAATGTAATCAAATTCAATAAAGTTTATTTTAAAAAAAATACTACTATTACTAATTTCTTATCATCAGTGTCAAGTATACATTATAATATGAGAAAAGTACAAATGAAATCTTAATGAAAGGTCTATATTGTAGCTGCTATCTACAACTTTGTTGTTAGATGAAATACTATGGTTCGTCAAATCCTACTTGCTAGAAATCTGATAATTTTCTACTTGGTTTATTTATCTGCTTTCTCTATCAGTCATAAATGTTTGCTTTGTAATGAATAGAATTTTAAAGACAGTTTTATGATGTATCCACCTAATTATCATACTATCCAGTCCTCATTTTACTAGGTGCCTAATACTCAAATCAGGAATCAGTTCATTAATGCTTTGCTGAACTCGAATTATATCACCAGAATTCCCACAGTCTGTAAAAACTGTATAATCAGATAAAGTCCCAAAGGTGCTTTTTTCAAGAGACAACTGGACTTTCTGGTTTTTCTTTGAAGAGGTTTCATTTTCATCAAAGAAGCTTCTTCAGCTCTGACTGGATGGTGGGGAATGGAAGGATTTATACTCCTGGTAGACAGGTGGTCATTTGCATTCTTTTAAAGAATCATTGAGGCCATCTGGAGGTTTATCTATATCGTCAGAGTTACCTGAGTAATGCAAATGAGTGCCGAGCCTTCTTGGAACTGTTTAAAGGACTGTGTTGTAAACTGGAGATAGATGATGTTGTAACCCTCCTTTTTGTTGAGAGAGGGCTGTTCAATTTGACATTGATGGCTTCTTTGACCACTCTTTCAAACCAGCGGTCCTCTCTATCCAAACTTTGGACTTTGCTGTCTTCACAAGAGTGGCCATTGCCTTTTAAATGCAGATATAGTATTGAATCTTCTCCTGATGTGTTTGTTCACCTATGCGTGCCATGCATTTGGAACAATCACGATCTGGATAACTGGGAATCTCCATAGACATAATCAGGGAAGGGGAAGAGAAATGTGGAACCATTCTTTTTCACTTTTGAAGATCATGGTAAAACTTGCAAGTTAAATCACTGCAGAGCAGTGATGGGATTAAAAATTTTTACTACGGTTCTGTGGGAAATGCTTGGTGAACATGGCTTGGTGGGCATGGCAGGGAAGGATCCTGTAAAATCTCCATTCCCTCCCACTCCTGGGGTAGGTTACTGCAAAA